>PVIH01012983.1:0-60781 GCA_004025045.1 Sigmodon hispidus | reverse complement strand
CGCAAAGTAGGTACACAAAATAACTGCCAGTGGGAAGGACCTGAGCAAATTAGATCAAAATGAGAACTACACACTAGACTTCTCTGAATATTCCTCGTTTCATAAACTTTATTTTGGAATGCTGATTCTAAAATAAAATGGAGTGGGGCTGGAGAGATGGCTCAGCGGTTAAGAGCACTGTCTGCTCTTCCAGAGGGCCCGGGTTCGATTCCCAGCACCCACATGGCAGCTAACAACTGTCTGTAGTTCCAGTTCCAGGCAAACACCAAGGCAAATAAATAAATAAGTAAATAAAGTTTTTTTTAAAAAAAATAAAATAAAATAAAATGGAGTAAAAGTAAGAAAAAATATTCTAGAAATAAAAAGCAATATGATAGCAAAAGTCATAAGACTAACACAATGGCTTTTCCACAGTGTTTTGCACTTGCTTATAAAATTAGACAAATGCCCTATTTAAGGTCTCTTACAAGTTCTATCACTGGCTTCACTGGGCAAACAAGTGTTTGTCTGAGATGCAGAGAACAGCAGGGAATGTAACCCTAAAATATTTTTCTTTAGTCTTTGAAAATTTCATAATTTATACAATGTATTTTCACTATATCCATCATTACCTTCCTCCATTGCCCCCCCCAGCACTTCCCACACCCACCCTGGTCTCCATCCCAACATCATGGCCTCCCCATTTTGTCTTGTCATTGTTCCTATAATTAATAACCCCTGCATCCAATTAGTGCTGCCCATATGCATGTGGGTGTGGGGTCATCTGCTGAGGCTTGGACAGCCTCCTGGCAGCCGCATCACCAGACACTAGCTCTCTCTGAGCCACTGCACTGTTAATCAATTCTCTGCCAAGGGTGTGGTCTTGGGGGTTCCTTTCCTGTACCCTAAACCTTAGGGAGGACATTTTACAATGAGAAAAAGCTATTGATACAGTTAAAATCTTTTAATTTCTATTTTTGTGAAGAAGGTAAAGGGTCAGAACTGTAACGTGCAGTGTGAAATGTAATAACAAAATGCACGCATTGTTTTCATGTGTTACAATTTTGTTGTAACAACAGTTCTACAGTAAGATAACAGTAGGCACCTATCTGGCTCAGAATCTTGGCTGTACCTCCTAAACCTGTATGACCTAAGCCAAGTTTCTAAGCCTCCGATGGCTTTTTCTTTTTACCTCCTTCATGTCACCTGTCAAATCCATTATTCTCTTGCCCCAAGCAATTTCTGTCCTTTCCACTGTAAATTATACAGGTCTAGACCCCTACTTAATTTTATTATGATCTCTTGAGAAAGACCTAGCTGCCAGAATGGAGAAGACAGACTTCTCCTCCAGGGACAGGGAGCCCTTGTGTGTTAGTTACCTTTTTCTTCCCGTACTGCATTTTCTTAATCTCTCTAAATCCCATACACAGTGGTGGAGGAGGAATTATGTCTTTGCAAACTCCCTGGAGGGTATTAACAGTCTCAGGCTCTGATGATGGAGTCATAAAAATTAGCAAAATATAGAGGGTATTCTGTGTGGTGGCGGTGGGGATTGTCCTGTCCAGTTGTAGTTGTGATTACATGAACATATGCATGTGTTAAAATTTATTAAATATATAGCTCTCCCTAGTCCATTTCACTGTATGGTAATTTTTTAAAAGTGTAGCTATTTCAACATCTAACTTTTTTTTTTGTCCTATACAATGTGGATAAAATTGAAATCGAAACAGCTAGGGTCTAGATTCTTCTAGATTCCAGGCTGGTTTTTTTTTTTTTTTTTGGAGTTATATTCAGTGTTATTCCTGGACAAAGCTGAAGCTAGACAAAGGCTCTTCATGGCCTCTAATTTTGAACCATTTTTTGCCTCTTTGGATTTTTCTACAAAGTTTTGTAAGCAAGGAATCCAACAGCTCAGGCTGCCCTCATCACATGTGAGCAGCATCCATAGCTAGCAGTATCCAGGCCACTGTTTTGTGAATCCCTGCATTTAGGGACCACTCTCACTATAAAACTATTACTCTGATATAATTATCAAAACTCATTTCATTAGCATGAGATCTGACTCTCCATCCGACTTTCTGTCACAGCAGAAAGAAGAATCAATAGGTCCCCATCTTTGGAAGTGCTACTTGCCAAAGATGGCTGAAAGATCAGAAGTTTGGTTGCATGTGTGCAGGGAACAGGCAACCAGGGGCCAGAGAGCTTTACTATCCACTCAGTTCCTTCCTTGCAGATTCTTCCCGTTTTTCCTCAATTTATAGATATCACCTCTGAAAAATGTCATCCCTAGGCTGAAATGTCTTCAGAATAATAAAGAAGGCTGTACATGAAGGCAGGTGTAGCAACTATGGACACATTGCCTGAGTGAGGCTCATATATATATTCTTTATAAAGGTTTTAAGAACCTTATCAATGTAAATGCCATATTTTAATTTTTAGCGTAGTCCTATGTACATATATACATAGTGTATATACATGTGTATATGTATACACAGCTCCATATATATCTTACTCTTCTAAAGACTTGTGGATCAATGAAATCGAATTGAAGATCCGGGTATTAACCCAAAAACCTATGAACACCTGATCTTCGACAAAGAGGCAGAAAATATTCAATGGAAAAAAGATAGTATCTTTAACAAATGGTGTTGGCATAACTGGATGGTAGTGTATAGAAAAATGCAAATAGATCCAAGCCTGTCACCCTGCATAAAACTCAAATCCAAGTGGATCAAAGACCTCAGCATAAACCCAGCCACTCTGAACTTGATAGAAAAGAAAGTGGGACATATCCTCCAACAGATTGGCATAGGTGACCACTTCCTAAATATAACACCAGTGGCACAAACACTAAGAACAAAAATCAATAAATGAGACCTCATGAAACTGGGAAGCTTCTGTAAAGCCAAGAACACTGTCAATAGGACAAAACGACAGCTTACAGAATGGGAAAAAAATTTCACCAACCCTACAAGTAATAGAGGACTGATCTCTAAAATATATAAAGAACTCAAGAAACTAGAGCCCAAAACCTTGAATAACCCAATCAAAAAATGGGGTTCAGAACTAAAAAGGGAATTCTCAGCAGAAGAATTACAAATGGCTTAAAGACACTTGAAAAAGTGCTCAACTTCTTTAGCCAACAGAGAAATGCTAATTAAAACAACTTTAAGATACACCTACCTGTCAGATTGGCTAAGATAAAAGCCACAGATGACAGCCTATGCTGGAGAGGATGGGGAGCAAGGGGAACACTCCTCCATTGTTGGTGGGAGTGTAAGCTTGTTCAGCCACTCTGGAATACAGTATGGAGGTTTTTCAGAAAACTGGAAATCAATCTCCCCAAGGATCCAGCAATACCACTTCTGGGTGAATACCCTAAAGATGCACATTTGCACTCCAAAGGCATTAGCTCAACTATGTCCATAGCAGCATTATTCGTAATAGCAAGAACCTGAAAGCAACCTAGATGCCTCTCAACTGAAGAATGGATTAACAAACTGTGGTACATCTACACAATGGAGTACTACTCAGCAGTAAGAAAAAATGATATCCTAAAATTTGCAGGCAAATGGATGGATTTGGAGGATATCCTCCTGAGCAAGGTATCTCAAACCCAGAAAGATAAGCAGGGGATGCACTCACTCATTAGTGGACTCAGTCTTGATGTTGGGGTGAGGAAACTGGATCTGCCAGGAGTGGATGCTGAACTGAGCAATATTGGGTCCTTGGGACCCCCCTGCCCATGCTGGGGAGGAAATTGGGAGATGTGGAGAAGAGAGAGTGACTGGAGGGGGAAGAGACCTTGAATAACACACAGATAGAAAATGTGACTTGATACATAATAAAAAAAAAGAGGGAAAAAAAAGAACCTAGATGGCCCTCAACTGAGGAATGGTTTAACAAGCTGTGATACATCTACACAATGAAGTACTACTCATCAGTAAGAAAAAATGATATTGTATAATTTGCAGGCAAATGGATGGATCTGGAGAATATCCTCCTGAGTGAGGTTTCACAATCCCAGAAAAATAAGCAGGGGATGCATTCACTCATTACTGGGCTTTCAACAAAAAGCAAAGCATGTCCAAGCTGCAAACCACAAACACTGAACAGCTTGGGATCTGAAGCACCTTGAACTGGCACTTTGGAGCCCATTCCCTTCAGAGGAACACTTGAGCCAGTCTTGATGTGGGTATGAGGAAAATGGATTTGCCTGGAGTGGATGCTGAACTAAGCCACCCTGGGACCTTGGGACCTCCTGCCCTTGCCAGGGAGGAGATAAAGAGATGGGGAGAAGAGTGACTTGTAGGGGTGGGAGGGGAAGGACATTTGAACAAGGGGATACATGGATAAAAAATGAGACTTTATTAATAATAAAAAATGAGAAAAAAATATGTATACCTACATCCAACAATGAATGGAGGTGTAGATCCATAGATGAGCACTTGGCTGAGCTCCCCTTCCAGCCGGAGAGCAGAGGAGAAGAGTCTGTATGAACACAGGGATAGGGATTATGAGGAGGAGTCTCAAAGAGATGGCTGGTTGAAACACTGGGGAGCTCACTGAATCAACAACAGCACTGGGGAACCATTGGGAAAAGGAGCTAGGCCCTCTAAGGGTAGGAAACTGTAGATTGGCATGGCAGTATGTGGATCCTCGAATGGTGCGATCGGACTGTGTTCCTGTAAATGGGCTGGCACTTCGAAGCCCATTCTTTGCACAGGAACACCTAACCCAGTCTTGATAGTAGGATGTGGAAATCGGACTTGCCTGGAGTGGATGCACCATGATGAGCTGACCCTCCTTGGGACTTCTTGCCCTTCCGGGGAAGGAGATCAGGGAGGAGGGAGGCTGAAGGCAGACTGGAAGGGATTGGGAGGAGAGGGAAAGATGGGTAAACAGGAGGATACATAGAAAACAAGACCTTTTTCTTTAAAACAATGTATATATTTTGGAGAATTCATGCACTTGTTTGTATGTGTAGATTCCAGGGGTTCACATGGAGGGGTATATTTCCTCAGTCATTTCCCCACTTTAAATTTTGAGACAGTGTCTCAGCGACCTTTCAGTGCACTGCTTTAGATGGACTGATTGACCAGTGAGTCTCCCAGCACCAGACTTTAATGTGAATGCTCACAGTATATGTTTCAATAATTACAGAATCTCAAAAGACATTGCTAGATTGATATATATCCTACTGTTATTTTATAAAAAGATTTAATGAAGTTTTGTATATTTACAAATACAAAAAAAGAACCTTCTCCATGTATATACTATATTTAAAATTTTTAGCATAGTCTTGGCAAAGCCAGCTATATAATTTAACTGGATAATAATAAAATAACAAGAATATTGTTTGAATGTTTGCCATGTCACAAGCATTATTGAGTATCTTCTATATTTCAAACGCATTTAATTTCTAACAACCATAAGAGGTAAATGCTATTGTTATCTCAACTTCACAGTTGAGAATTGAGGCAAAGAAAAGATCAAAACAACTTGCTATGATATTTGCAGAGCTGTGCAACCCACATCTCTGGCAAAGTCATGCCTTGCCAGGTGTGAGCAATAGACCAGGTACATGCAATTTATTTCGTGCCTTACCTGTAAAGAGCCCCATGCTTAGGTCAGAGGGTGCTGGCACAGGCCTTTAATTACAGCATTTGGGAGGCAGAGGTAAAAAAGATCTCTGTGAGTTGGAGGCTTACCTGGTCCACATAGTGAGTTCCAGGCCAGATCCTGTCTCAAACAAATGAAACACACACACACACACACACACACACACACACACACGAGTATATTTTTCCCCAGGTCACATATCAAATTTCCAACTGAGGTAAAAGGCAGTGTATTAGTTACCTTTTCCATAATGACAAAAGATGACAGTATCAACTTTAGAAAGGACCTGTGTATTTTGGTTTACAGTTTCAGGAGATACAGCCTACCACAGTGTGGAAGGTATGACAGCAGAGCAGAGCAGCTCTGTGCACAATGCTAAGAGCTGAGGCAGCTGGTCACACTGTGGTAGCAGATGTGACAACCAGAAGCAGGGCCAAACCATAACCTAGTGACAGTGCATCTCCTAAAGGTTCTGCACCCTCCCTAATAGCAGCACCAGCTGGAGAGTGAGTGGTCAAATGCTCAATGCAGAGAACATTCATAACGCCAGGTTATGAAGATGTGGCCATTTTGATTCAGCACAGGATCTCAGATTTCAAATCCAATTTGTCTCACATCTCACTTCATCCCTTACTCTGCCCTACCCTGCTTCTGCACCTTGCCTCCAGGAGTGCTGGTCTTCAATAAGCATCCTGTATCCCAAGCAGTCTCAACACTGCTTCTGGAGACCCAGCCTATCGCCCTTGCCCATGGTCATTCAACAGATAAGTCTGATGTTAGTAAACACTATGATATCTATTTCCAAATACAGAAGCCAATTTGGAACTTACCTTTGGCAATCGTTAAAACAAGCATGCTGAGGAATAACTGAACAATTTATTTAATTTTTATGATAGCTTTATTGAGCTATAATTCACATACCCTGCACTCCACTTTCTCAGTGTTCTTGGCACATGAGCAAACTTGTGCAATCATCACGGTTGCAGAATTCCAGGGCATTTCCACACCCCCCAAATCCACCTTGTACCTGTTAGCACTCATTGGCCTATTTGGCTCTGATTTTGGTCATCCTTGATAATGATTTATGTAGACAGTCTGTTCTTGCCAGGTATGAAATTTATCCATCACAGTCAAAGAAAAAACTTTTCTAATTGTGCCCTCTTCCAAAGTATCAAGTATATAAACAAAGCCCCACTCTAGATTGGTAATCTAGCTCCTAAGGATTTAAACTGAGAATAAAATGACCAAAGTTGGTGGGAAAATAAAATAATTTTCTGTAGTAAAAGATTACAAAACTGAAAACAAATTTTGTTCAATTAAATCATGGCACATTACCAAGGCAATACTATGCACTCAATAAAGACTAAGTGCAACAACAGGAATGTCTGGAATAATGTTAAACAGAAAACCAGAATATTAAAAATGCATCTACAATATGTAAAATATGTACATATGGATAAGGGTTGAAAGGAAATGGAGAAAAATGAAAACAGTTGTCGCAACAGGATGTTGGAACTGTGAATTATTTTCATTCTTCTGGGTTCTTTTATTATTGTCAAAGTGTGGTTTTTACAATAAGCAGGACTGGAAGGAAGTTTGCATGTATGTTCTCTTGCCAGTAAAACTCATTTAGAACAGGCAGTGGCGAGAACCACAATTCTTGTGGAGAGCAGTGACTTTGGAGCCCTGTGGACTTGGATTTTCATCCTGACTCTAATAATTCTGAGCTGTGACATTGGCAATAGCCTAACTCTATAAACCAAACTTTCCACAACCTACGACAGGGTCTAATCATAACATCTACCTCTTGGGGCTGTTGCGTAGATGAAGATAGTGGTGCCTAGCAACAATTAATAGACTGCAGCTGCTGTTGTTTTTGTTGTGGGAATGGAGTTGAGAGTACTAAACAGTGGTACTAACATCGGGGCAGGGTAAGAACTAGAGGACAGGAGTTGACATTTGTGAGAATACCTGAGACACTGAAAGTGCTGAACGGACACCTGATATTACACTGACCACACAGGTAGGGACTTTCCATCATCTCTATTAATTGATCATTCCAAATCAGGCTGAGTGAACATCGCTTCACAGGACAGGTGTAGTCGGGGACAGGATCTTTCCTGGGTTGAAAATATGGAGAAATATGTGCTTATAGTATAATTACTCATTGGTAGCCCTGTTAAACCTCATCCAGCAACTCATGCCCTGCTGAATCTGCATGACTCCTCTTATTAATGAACACAAAGGCTCATTAACTACTCTCCCTGTATAATTCTCACAGTATCAGCACTGGTAACAAAGAGTGGGTGTAACATATTAAGTAATCTGACTTACATCTTTCTCTTCCCTATTTTAAGGGAGGAGCTGTGATCTCCAGTAAGGAGACCTGCCTGTCCTTGACACACAGGCCACCAGCCCAGGCTTCCCTGTTTCTCAAGAACCTTTGATCTGTCCTCTCATTTCAACAGCATTTAAATATACTGTAGCATGTACCATCTTAGGAAACATCCAGAATCCCTATTTTTCCCCTAATCTTTCTAGGAGCCCAGATCCCTGCTCCCCTTTAAATCTAAACTCCTTGACAGAGAATAGCAGAATTCTGGAACTTAATGAAGCTAGAATACAGGAATATTTGTATATTATTATTGGTATATTTTTATATTGGAAAAAGCTATTGAGGTATAACTGGCATTCAATAAACTATATATCTCATGTGTACAATCTCCTAAGTACTGCCCTATTCAGTATATCTATGAAACATCATCATGATAACTTAAATAATATTTCAAAAATTATACCCTTGAAAGTTGCTAGTATCCCTTTGAAATTCCTCTCCTACCTACCCTTGGCTTTAAAAAAAATTATACACACATTTATATATTCCAGAACTGGCTTGTTTGTGTGAGGCAGGGTCTCAGTATATTGATTCCATTGGCCTCGACCTTGTGGGTTCAAGCTACTTTAGTACCTTAGCTCCTTAGCTCCCCGATGGCTGCAACTATGGGATGACACAGAACGCCACTGCATTCTGGCTCTTTTGTCTAAAATGCTTCATAAAGTTAAGTCTTTCCATGTGTACTCGTTCTTTCATCTGCCTTCTTTCACAACACATTCTGAGATTTGAAACTCACTCATGTGGTAGCAACACAAATGACCCATTCTTCTCCATTGCGCAGTATTACTTGTGCTAAGGTTTGTTTATCCAGTCACGTGTTGATGGGTACTTGGGTTATTGCCAACTTGGGGCTGTTACAAATAAAGCTATTATGAGCATCGTGCCCAAGTCTTCCTATAGACATATGCTTTCATTTATCCAGGGTACTCCCTCAAAGTGGATGAATAGATTATACTGCAGGTGTACATTTAAATTTTTAGGAAGCAGAAAAGCTGCATTCCAGGGTACTTGAGTGATTCTGTGTTCCCACCAGCAGTGTATGAATTCCAGATTCCCCACACCCCAATCAATGCTTGGCATATGGTCAAGTTCTTTATTTTTGCCATCCCTACAAGTGTGGGTTCCCATTGTGTTTTTTAATTTGCATTTCCTCACTGACTAATGAAGTTGAGCAGTTTTTAACATGCATTCTTGCTATTCACAAACTTTCTTTGATAATAATTCTGCTCAGATCTTTTGCTAATTTTTTAACAAAACTGAGTCATTTTTCTGTTGATGAATTGTGAGTTCTTTTAAAAAAATACTTTTAACATAATCCCTTTATTGGATACATAGTTTTAAAATATTACCTCCAAGTTATCTTATTCCCTTTATGGCATATTTTGACACCCAGTTTTAATTTGGTAAAGTCCGGTTTGGCTTGTGGTAGTCATTTAAGAGATCTCTGCTCAATATCATAAATATTTTCTTCTATAGTTTCAGGGGGCATGCCACTGTGTGTGGTGGTCTGGGGACAACTTGCAGGGGTGTGTCCTCTCCTTCCATGTGGACCCCAGGGATGGGACTCAGGTTGAACTTGGCTTCATGTGTGTGAATGCTTCTACACACTGAGAATCTTACTGATTCTACCATTCATTTTAGAATAAAGCTTTATATAGAAATCTGTAATCTGTTTGAATTAATTATTAAATATTGTATAAAGTATAAATTAAAATTACTTTTAGGAGAGTTGGGAGTGGCATATGGAAAAGTTTGGAGGGATGAGAAATGTAACTAAATTACAACTTCAAATATTAACAAAAAATTATCTTTTTTCAGCATATCTATTACCTGATTGCCCTAGTTCCATAGACCAAAACAATTGTCCTTTCTCCACAGGATTCTCTTTGCATCTTGTCAAAAACCAATTGTCCATTTGTGTTTATAAATACTTCTGGTCTATCTATCCAAATATATCAATCTTTCTGTGTATCTCTGGGCACTATAACCTGTCTTAGTTCTATTATGCTACTATAATAGACTTTGAAATTGGGTAATGTTATCCCTTCAACATGGTTCTCCAAGTTTCAAGTAATTTTTTTCTAGGTCTTTTACTTTCAATTTGATTTTTTAAATGAACTATTACATTTTATTTACTTACATAGAAATGGGGGGAGGTTTCTGCAGCCTGTATTATCTTTGCTTTATGTCTAAAATTCACTTATGAGTGAGTATATACCATGTCTATCTTTCTGGGCCTATGTTTCCTCACTCAGAAGGATATTCTCCACATCCATCCATTTGCCTGTAAATTTTAGGATGTCACTTTTTTCTGCTGAGCAGTACTCCACTGTGTAAATGTACCACAATTTTTAATCCATTCTTCAGTTGAGGGGCATCTAGATTGTTTCCAGGTTCTGGCAATTACAAACAATGCTGCTATGAACATAGCTGAGCTAATGCCCTTGGGGTAAGAATGTGCATCTTTTGGATATATGCTCAACAGTGGTATTGCTAGATTGTGTTCCTGGCTAGGACTCCAAGCAGTAGAAAGGGTGCCTAAACAGGACTTCCCCTATAATCAAATGAATGACCACCTTAAATTGTCACTATAGAACCTTTATCCAGCAATGGATAGAGGCAGAAGCAGAGATCCATATAAGCACCAGGTCAACCTTCCCTGGTCCAACTGAAGAGAGAGAAGAGAGGATATGAGCAAAGGATTCAGGATCATGAGGAGGAGACCCATAGAGATAGATGGCTGGCTGGAGCTCTGGGGAGTTCACTGACTCTGAATAATTGCCAAAGAACCCTCATGGAAACGAATGAAACCCTCCAAAGGTAGACGACTGTCAAATGGCATGAGCCTCTTGCAGTAGGATCAGACTATGTTCCTGTGCATGAACTGACATCTCAGAGCCCATTCCCTACACAGGAACACCTAATTCGGCCTTGATACTAGGATGAGGGACTCAGACGTACCTCAACTGGATAGGCCAGACTGAACTGACCCACCTTGGGACTCCTTGCCCTCCTTGGGGAATGGATGGGGGGTGCAGTGGAGAGAGGCTGAGGGAGGACTGGGAGGGACTGGGAGGAGGGAAGGGAAGTTATGTAGTAGTAGATATAAAAAGCTTTTTAAAGAAAAAAAGAAAAAAGGGGGGTCTTGCTATGTTGCTCAGGTTGGCTTCAAACTCCTAGAGTCAAACCACTTTTCTGCCTCAGTTTCCTGAGTAGCTGGGAGTGCTATGATGACTTTAATTTGTTTTCATTTATTAATTCATAGTTAATTCAGGACCTTTCTATGCTACCCAAGTATTCTGCCAGTCCTCAAATTATATATACTTGCATTTTTAAAAACTTACTGGAATCATAATTTGTATTCTATAGATCTATAGAGAAGTGAATTTAATTGATATCTCAGTAACAGTGAGTTATATGTACATATGATATATTTATGTTGATAAATAAGATATTCATACTACTTATCTTCATCTCTAATTTTGCTCAACAGTATTTCTCAGTTTTATGCATGGGCCTGTTCACATCTTCATCAGCTTTATTCCTGAAGTATATCATATTTTTAAGGCAATATTTATAGCAATAAATAAGATTATTTTAAAATTTTGATTTCTGAGATTATTTATTGTTATCATGTATAAAAACTTTTTTCATACTGACATTGTATATTGCAATCTTTCTAAATTCATTACATTTGGTTGGGCTTTGGTTTTGTAGTGTTGTAAAAAACTAAATGTCTTTTTGGTTTTTTCCTATATAAAACAGTAAAAACTGTAGGCCAAATGTGGCCTGATTCCTGTGTGTTAATTGAAGGTCTACTGGAGCACAGCTGTGCCATGTTTGCTTGCGTACTGTCCATAGCCTTTTTTGTGTGCTACGGTCAAGTTCTGTAGGTTCAACAGAAATCACAGGCACGTGCATTATCTATAAATAAACAAGCCAGGAAACAAAACTTCCAGAGCTGAGGATGTAGCTCAATGGTAGAGCATTTGCTTAGCATTCACAAAGCACCCCAACTTCAGAGCCAGAAATAATTATTTATAATTATTATATGGGCTAATTTATTGTCTGTTGGTATAGTCCTGCTATGCTTAAGACGAACATATAACCTTGCATTTTCAGGTAATGACTTTTGAGTTCAGCTCAATTATGTCCTATTGATTTTCTGTCTGAACGTCTTCTAAAAGCTGGATATCTCCCCAAATGAGATGCTCCTATTCCTCCATGTTCATACTCATCAATCTAAAACACACTGTCAGACAGTCACTGATTCTATGGCTACTATTAACACGGTGATGGTAATGTTTTATTATTTTACTGATTATATGTGAACTGTGATTCTTTAGATAGCATAGAGATGAATCAAGTTTAGCATGCCCAGTAGCAAAATCTACTTTATCTCATGTAATAACCTCTGCCATTAAATTTAGGTCATTTACATGCAATGAAATTACTGAGATGCCTAAGTTCATATTTGTCATTTTTCTATTAGTTTTCACTCTGTCCCATCACTGTTCTGACTTTTCTGTCTCTTTTGCCTTTTATGTTTTTATTATTTTTGTATATTTACTATAATTTCTTCATTGTTTTAATAATTAGGGACTATAGCATACATAACTTACTAAGCAGTTAATTTACCACATTCTGTCAAGTGCTGTCATGTTTAATATATAGATCAAAACCTAAAGGCAGCTTACTTCCATCCTTCCTCCCAATATTTTTGCTATTATCATAATAATGTGGAAATGTATTTCTGTATTTAATATCATTCTTTAAATAAAGGAACTGTTTTGGCCCTTGACAGGCATCGTAGAGTAGGCAGGGAAATCAGAGCATATATGTCGAAGGAGGGCAGAATCAGGACACACATGATCCAGGTATCCAGGAAGAAACATGTAATAAAATAGATAAGCCATGGGCCACGTGGCAGGACAAACTGATGGAAATGGGTTGATGAGAGAGCTAGCTAGCAATGTTCCTGAGACATAGGGCAAACAGCATGAAATTAATATAAGTGTCTGTGTTTCTTCGGGACTTTGGGATTGCTGGTCCAGATAAGCAGCAGTGGCAGGTCTGAACCATGGGACTAGGTGGGCCAGAAACCTCATGTTACAGAGTTTACTTTTGTTTACATAATGACTGTTACATAACTTAGTTTAGCTTAACTAGTCAATAGTCTAGTGTGGCTTACACCTGGAATCCTAGCACTGAGAAGGCCAGAAGGATTGTGTGTTCCAGGCCAAATACTAACACCTTATTTCAAAACACCAAGAATAAGTAGTCAATAATCTAAAGAGATTTAAATAATTTTTCAGATCTTGTACTTCTATCCACACAATTGTGTCCTTTAGCTTTCATTGCTTTTGTGGGTTTTTTTTCTTTCTATCAGCATTTTCATTGCTACTTCTTATAACATGAGTCTGCTGTATCTCTTCAGCATCTGAGTGTCTGGATAAATACCAGCATCAGAGCATCACATGTCCATGTCTGAGGTATACAATGCTAGGCACTCAGCTTTTTCTCAGACATTACTCCACTGTTTTGTGAATGAATGAGAATCTTTTGGCGGGCATTATCGGAGAGGTGACAAGACAATTGGCAAGGTCCAGTGTCAAGAATATCAAAACAACTCACTGTGACATTAAGATCTAGAATCCAGGGGCTGGAGAGTAGCTCAGCATCTAAGAGCACTTAATTGCTCTTGCATAACTCAGGTTCAGTTTCCAGCATCCACGCCCACAGGACAGCTCACAGCCACCTGTAACTACAGTGCCAGGGTATCTGTTACTCTCTTCTGGCATGCACTCACCCAGTCACATACACATAAATTAAGTAAGTAAAACTATATAATCAGCTAAAATATAGAAGGATTTTTTAATTTAGTCTGTATTGCTCTGAAAGATAGGGCAATTTATAATAAAGAGAAAATTGTACAGTCACAGCTCTAGAACCTACGATCTCCAAAGTTAATGGGCCAGCATTATGAGTAAGGGCAAAGGAGGGTAAAGAAGAACAAGACAGCAATAAACATGTCCTTTCATAGAATTCACTCTCACAATAACAATAATCCATTCACAAGTGCCAACCCTCTTAAAGGTCCCATGTCCCAACACAGCCACACTATAGATCAAATTTCCAATACACAAACTTTTGGGAGACTTGTTCAATCATAGTAGATTTTAATAAACATTTCCCATACATATACACAAATACAGATATCCAAGGACATAAAAAGGCATTCAATTGCAATAGCTATTAAGGAAACTGAAGTCAAAGCAATAATGGAACAGCACTCCACATTGGTTATAAATAAAGGAATGATACTGAAGATGTGGAAAATTGGAACAGTTACATATTGATGACATAGACTGAAGCTTAAGCATGGAGATACTAACTAGGCATAGAGGTGCAGTCTGTTAATCCCAGCACTTAGAGGTGGATATCTGACTTCAGCTACCCAGAGAGTCTTTGTCTCAAAAAAAATTAATTAAAACTTAATCATGGATCTACTATATGATTTCTCAACTCTGTATATAGCTATACTCAAGAGAAATAAAATTTCATATAAAAAAAGCTGTACACAAATACTCATGGTAGCATTATTCATAATAGCCCAGAGTGGAAATGACCCAAATACCTGCCAATGGATCAACAGGTAAGAAAAATGTGACATGCCCATAAAAAGAAATATTCAGAAATTAAAATCATAATTAAACATCAATAAATGGATGAGCTTTGAAAACACTGTGTAATGTGAAAGACATCAAACACACAAATTCATATACTGTGTGATTCTATTTATATTAAATATCCAGGATAAATAAATCCATAGAGGTAGAAAGTAGATTATTGGTCGGTCTGTAGGATCTAGAAGAGAATTGGGAACAGCAACTGATAAGTTGGCTAAGGGACTTATTTGAGGGGGAGGGGCTGATGCCCTGAAATTGAACAGTGCTGAAGGCTGCAAAAATTAAACAGTGTTGAAGGTGTACATGGAAACCACTGGACTATGAATTTTGTAATAAGTTTTATGGTGTGTGCAAAATATTTCATTTAAAAAACAAAGCGCAAGCCAATACACAAAACCTCCAGTGACCCTCCATCATACTCACAATATAACCCAAAGTCCCTCCCTAACCTGGAAAACTCTATAATCCGGCTTTTTGGCTCCCAGGCTCCTACCCTGTGTCCCTTCTCATCCCTGCTCTGATCTCTCTGCGCTCCAGCCACTCTGCCCTCCCTTTGCACTGCCTTGCCTGTGCTCAAGATTTTCACATTTCCTGTATCTTTATTTTGGATTGTCTTCTCCATGAGCTCTCCTAGTTTATCCTGGGACCTTTGCACGGCCACATCTCCTGAGATACCTCTCCCTACCACTCTGCCTAAGATAACAATGTTAGTATTTTGCACGTGGAAGAATTCGATAGCATGCTGCCAAGAGCCATATTAGATTTATTAAAGGAACAGGAGGGGGAGGAGAAAAGAAGAGAGGGGGTAGAGAGCAGAGAAGGAAAAAAGAGAGAGGAGGTCTCCCACGTGGGACTTTTAAAGGGAAATCATGCAGACATGCCCTAGATGTGGGCATCAGAGGCTCCTGAGAGCCTTTGCAGGCGGGGGCATGGCTGCAACAATCTAACAAACAAGGCCATCTTCTGTTGCCCTTTACTTTGCATTATTTTGGTCCCTACCATTTCCCACTGACACCGTATAATTTATTCACTTAGCCATTATCTGTCGCTCACTGGAACATAAATTTTATGAAGGATGGGTCTTTTTGTACTGTTGTATCCTACTTTGCTTTTATCCATGAGATGCAACACATACAGAGTATTTGCTGGAATGGAAAGAAGTGTCAATACAAAATAAAATATTTAAAGCATGCTATAATTTATACCAGTTAGAAAATAATATATCCACCTAAAAAGGATGCTAGAAAAAAAGAACTAAACTATCAGAACCTACATCAACATTAAGTGATATATAACTTCATGTAGCAGGTTACACTGGTAAGATTCTGAACATTCAATCTGAGTGGCTTTTTGAGGCTAAAATGTTCTTGTATGATGAAGAATAAAATTTTAATTATCTTAGAAGATCAGAAAGAAAAATAACTCAAGAAGTCAAAGATGAGGGGGACACCCATTGAGTAACTAAAAAAAAAAATCAGAAGATGCTGTCTTATGGGAAAAAAAAGTCTGGTAAGAATGTAGAAAAATAAAAAAAAAAAAGTCTTTCAGAAAATGAAATCATGGGTTCGGTGAGATCATAGTTAGAACTCAAAGCCAGGGTGTCCCTGGGAAGAAGCAGGAATCTTGGAGATTTACCCACAAAGTGACCTCAGCTGACACAGACCAGAATAAAAAAGGTTTAATAGAATTTAATTTAAAAAAAAAAACCTGAATTCTTTCTCCCCCACCCTGTACTTAAGAGACTGATTGGCAGGCGAGGGTAATGGTTCAATTAATTACGTGTTTGTCATTCAGCCTTGATGACCTGGATTTCACTCCCAGCACCTATGGAAAATGCTGGGTATAGTAACATGTAATTTATTCACTTAGCCACTGTCTGTCCCACTGTATATTCCCAGTGTTGGAAAGGTGGAGACAACGAATCCCCTAGGCTCATTTGACAGCCAGCTTAGCATAACTGGTGAGCCCGGGGTTCCAGGGAGAGACTGTTTCAAAAATCCAAGGTGGAAAGTCCCTGAAGAACACCACCCAAGGCTGACCTCTGGCTCCCATGCAGAGCTGCATATGTGTACATGCACACAACCCCACTGACAAACTCATAGGAATAATTACAACACTCCTCCTTTTAAACACACCACAATTTCATGTGGGTGGCACCCTGTGAGGGTGTGTAATGACCTAAGGCTGAGGAACAATGTCAATAACAATGTGAGGTTTCCAACTGTCTTGTGAGATGTGAATTATTAGAAAGGACACCGGCTCAGACAGTTCACATTTCAAACAACACAAAATAATGGAGCAAAGAGACCTATTCAAGTGTTCTTGTTGGATTTATCGAGCTCTTTCAATGCCTTAGACAGGATGTTGGGTACTTTCTAGATTCAAAAACAATATAGATGCAATCACTGTTTATTATGAGTATGTTGAAAAGTAAGCACACAGGACAGCAATGAATAATCCATTGTTTTCCACTTGGGAAACAAAGAGCTCAAAACCAGGACAGCTCATGATGCCATTCCTAACTTTGAACAAAAAACTATCTCTTAATAAAAGGCGGCCACGGTGCTCATGGTTCCAGCCCAATCATCTTAAACCTGTTACATTCAAAAGAATGTTGCTCTCAGCTCCACAGTTCTTCCTAAGGACAGAACTAGCCTTGAGTCAAGAAACAACATACAAGGGGGAAGGTCTGTTGTTTTTAACACTCCTTTCCATGTCTCCCAACAGAGCAAAGCAGAAATAAAAAAGCAACAAACAGCTCACAATGCCTTGGCCAACTGTCTTCTTCTTCACAATCTGCCCACACCTTAAAAAAACACAAAATATTGTAACTTGCTATAATCAGACAGAAGCAAAGATAGAAAAGACATCCAAAAAGCCTCAACATAAAATCTACCTGTCTCACTAGCTTATACATGTTTTGCCACAAGATCAGGCACCATGTCAGAAAGTGACCAAGTTCAAAATGCCCTTTTCAGAATGGACATTTTTCTGGAAAACACTGAACTCACAGATGAGGAAAAGTAAGTACTGATCAAAAGGCAATCAGTACTAAGGGATTTGAAGCCTAGAAATTATAGTGCTATGTGAACAACAAGCCATAATCAGAATTCACTGTGCGTGTATAGTTCTTTAGATCTTTTTTAAGCCATTCAGCTGTACATGGTCATAATTATGATGCTTCTGGGTCAGGGTAGCATCTCTCTTGTTGGCCAAAGCAGCACACAGACTCAGAACAATAAAGGAATCCTAGGAGGCAGAACATCAGCGGTAAAGAGTGCACTTTTTCTCTTGTGGGTCCATAGGAAGCACATGAATGAAGGCTCTGACCTGGAGCCAACCAACTCTACATTTAGGGTGGAAGCTCAGGGCTGGCTAAAAGGTCTGGTCAATTAATCATTTTTATGGGTTGTATACACAGAGAGATGTCCATTCTGTTTGAAACAATAGGACCCTGAATTAAAATGAGTGTGTTCACACACTGTACAGAGCAAAGGTCCAGCATACCAATATCCTCACAGACCAGACTTTTAAATCTAATAATTTCACTTTAGTGATTCTTATAAATATCCTGCTTTGATAGTGAGCAATAATAGTAATAGTAACACTGACCCTCACAATAGGCCCCAGTAATGTGCAATCACATTCAACACTCCCCCACTGGAACTGATGTACCATGCATTATTATTTCCACTTTACAGATAAAGGAACTGAAGCTCAAGATTAGGGAGCCTGCCAACTTCACACAGCTAAGTAATATAACAAAGCAAACTCACATCGCAACTAACATATGCTACCTCACAGATAGCAAACTACAAAGCCCAATCTGCTATCCATCTATTCTCCAAACTCTCTCTTCTAAGGCTAGGCAGGATACCAAATGATGAACTTTGGCCCTTTATCCATTCATCAGATGTGTACTGAGTATTCATCTTGCTTTTTCCCACAGTCCTTTGCTGGTTTAGCTCTTGCTGTGTTAGGTTCTATATCCTAGGTACTAAGAATTCATTACTAAACAATGTAGACAAAACTCTTCCCCTGTGGGGGTGAAATTCTAGAGAAAGCAGAAAGACATTGAACAGGGAAAACAAAAGACAATAGTCCAGGGGACAATAGATACCAAATGCAACCGTACACATAAACACAAAGTTAGGGCTATGAGAACATGTCATAAGAGCAAAGACTTTCTGAGAAGCAGCAGTTTTAGGTATTTGGACTGGGCTACAGTGTACAATTTATTAATCAAACATGAAAGCAGGGTTTTCTTGGAAGGTATTTTAGAGATGTGGTTAACATGATTTGGGGGATTAAGAAATATATCTATATATCTTGACTCTGAGTTAAAGAGACCATCCTCAATAATGTGAGTGGACCTCAAAAAATCAGTTGAAAAGTTTAACAATAGAATCAAAATCAAGGTTTCCTTGAAGAAGAAAATGCACTATCAGCTTTTCCCTTAAAGCGGTGGTTCTCAACCTGAGTCAGAACCCCTTTGGAACCAAGAGATCCTTTCACAAGGGGTCGCATATGGGATAGTTACATCATGATTCATAACAGTAGCACATTACAGTTATAAAGTAGCAACAGAATAATTTTGTGGTTGGCAGTCCCCACAACATGAGGAACTGTATTAAAGAGTCACAGAACTAGGAAGGTTGAGAATCACTGCCCTAGAGTTTCTAGCCTACCTGCCTGCCCTATAGATTTCAGACAACTGTTGGGTCCCCCAGCCCCAACAATTATTTATGTTACTTCCTTGAAATTAATCTCCTAGTATTTTTTCAATTACATGTGTATATTATCATACATATGCATGCATATGTACTATATTGCATATCTAATATAAGTAACTATACATGCATAGTGTGTATAAAGTACCATATGCAGGCATATATATTAATGCATACCACTCTCATTCATGCATGAAATATTTAACACAAGAAACAAAGCAAAAACACACTGTGCTAGACATTTAGATGTTAACAACTGTGACCAAGTCAGATGTGACTCCTACAAGCCTGAAGCTTACAAACCAAACATAGAAACTAATAATGTAGGGGAAAGTGGCCAGCCAAAGAAACCTACCCTGGCTCTGGACTAGAGCCAGTGAGGGAAACACACCGAGGAACCTAAGACACGAACCAGTGAAATACATTTATCCCTGAACCCAGAACCAAAAAGAAATGTGCCCTGGATCTGAAGCCAGCACCAAAGAATCACACTTTGGCCCTGGAATCAGAGCCAGTGAAAGAAATAGACTTTGGCCTTGAAACTAAAAACCAAATCAGGGTTTTAAAAAAGGAAAAGATCTGACCAATCCCCATCCTGGAAATCTCCCTAGAAAGCCCCGCCCTCACACACACACACACACACACACACACACACACACACACACACTAAGAAGCCCTATATAAATCCTGAGCCCACAGCCCTTGCCAGATGTCTTCTCCCACCCCCCACCCCGGGCTGAGGCAGCGACACTCTCCTGGACCCTTCCCTCCCAATAAATCTCTTCATTTAGGTTTGGAAGAAGGTCTTCTTGTAACAGCAGCAACAGCAGCAGAGGAGCCTGGACAGAGATCAGCTAAGAGAGCAAAGTTGTAACACTCTTGCCACCCAGGGAACATTCCCTGGATGGGCCGAGTTGTTACATTCCCTGAGCAGAAACAGTGGAAAGATGAAGCCTTCAGCTGGCCACAGTAGCAACTTTGCCCAGGAGGCCCTCCCTTGCCGGAGCAGAGGTGTTAACACTGGGGAAGCCTTTCCCTGAAGCAGGGCTGTAAGCTGCTGCCTACTGTGGTCTGTAGTATTCATTGGCTCCTGAATGCCTGAATACTTTTCCATTGGAGCTGCAGTGCTCAGTATGCCTGGGCTCCTGACTGCCAGGGTCTCTTTCCATCTGAACTGCACTGGATTGCACAAATACCTACAAACAATTGATCTGTCTCCTCCTAGATCCTCAGGCCCTTCCTAGATGCACTTGTTTTACTCACCTCCTTTAGTTTGTGATCAACTTTTTTGGTTGTTTTGTTTTGTTTGGACAGGGTTCCTCTGTGTAGCCTGGATCTCCTGGAACACTCTGTGTAAAATAGGCTGGATTTGAACTCACAGAGATTCACCTGCCTCTGCCTCCCCAGTGCTGAAATTAAAGACATGGGTCACTCCCATACCACCCGTTCTACCCTCTCCCAACCCTCACTCCTGCTCCATTTACTTCAACACTGTCTTCTTATAAAATAATGTTTGCCCACCTCTGAGTCACTGATCTTTATTTTTAATTTAGCGTTTTAAGTATGCTAGGCAAGGACTCTACAATTGAGCAATACCTCTAGCCGACCATATCCACCCTTTAGCCCACTTCAAATGTAGTTTCCAGAATTAAATACACACACAGTCAGTTAACCAATACTGAAGAAACTTCTCATTTTTCCCTAAGTAAGGAGTATCTTCAAGACTCATAATCATAAGATTAGCAAAATAAATATTTCAGCCCAATACTAAGAACAAAGTTTGCAGAAACACTTGTTTTAAAAAGCACACATACTTTTGCAGAATAAATTATCTGACATCTTAGTCTATAGTGTTCTTATTTTTCACAAAAAATATCCACGATTTAAACAAAACAAAAAAGGTCACCACACTACTATAACTCAGGATTGCCGGCCTGTCTCACTGAGATCTCCAAATAGTTAAGAACATGTCTGAATGACAAGAGCAACAGCCAACCACCTGTGAGGGGCCTGCCTGAAGTCCGACCCAGAGCCTCTCCAGAGCAAGGTCTATGCACACCAGAAAACGAGACAGATATCGCCCTGTTGTGACTTGCCATCCCCTTCACAGCCAAGGAAAACACAAACTAATCCCAATGCTTTCCCAAGACGCCTCGAAATCCAGTACACTACAAAGTTACTGAACAGAGGAAACCCTACACAGGAAGTAAGGCTCCGCGAGCGGCGGCACAATGCATCCTGGGAAATGTAGTCCGCACTTGTGGCGCGCAGCCGCAGTGGTTATGTAAGGAAGGCGCGTATTACCCGATTGTAGTTTTTCGTCAATGATGTACGTTTAAAGGTGTCAGAAAATCGGACGTAGGGCCAAGCGATCTAGTTTCACACTACAAGGACGGTCCATGAGTTCCTGTTAGGCAGGAAGACTCTGTCTGGGAACAGTGTGCGACCGTCTCCATCTAGTGGATCCGAAATAGATTGAGATAGCCCCCAAGCGGACAGTGAGAAACCCTGTCTGCACTATTTACAAACAGGCTGTAAATCCAGGAAGACAGAGAAAGAACACTCATCAACACCACTCTCCTTGAAATATCAAGGCCGTATGGAAAATTCTGACCTGGGGTGGGGTAGGGGAGGTAGATACCCAAATCAAGATTAAAGAGCCACCAACTCTCTTCACAGAGACGGTATGTAGACTAATAAGATACCATCCGGAAGCTTATACAGAAGAATGTTAAGTTCTGGATAAAGAGATCACATTTTTATGCTTCATGTATTTTCTTATTCGGAAGAATAAAGAATTTTTGGTAAAACCTTTCAAACATAAAGCATATAGAATATATTTCTAAGCCCTGGGCATTTACCACATTACTTGAACATGCTTTAGATATTCCTTCCCATCATTAATTCCTACTCCTTCCCTTCTTTCAAAAAGAAGGACGAGGGGAGGACTCTTTAAAACATAAATTCTAATTGTTGATATAGATTTGTTAATGCTAACTTTGTAACCTACGAGTTTGCTTAACTTGTTCATTATTCCTGGTAGATTTTTTTCATAGATTCTTTGGGATGGTTTTTATATGGACGACCATGTCATCTTCAAATGTAGTCTTAGTGTTCTTTTCCAGCATGTGTTAGGACCACTCACATCCTATTGAGCATAAGTGGTGAGAACAGTCTTTGATGCCTTCTTTCTCGGATGTTAAGAGAAAGCCAGTAGATAGGATGCTAACTTCGGGTTTTGTTTGTTTTGTTTTTACAAATATTCTTTATCAGCTTTAGGATTTTTCACACTCTAGTGTCAGGTCTCTGAAAGTTTTGTGTATAAGGGTTACGTGTTGTCAAATTATTTATATTTTCCATTTGTCCTCCATTTGAAATGATGTTGTGATTTTGGGTTTTGTTATTCTGTTGATGTTGATTGACACGCTCAAGAATGCTGCTTGATTTTTCAGAGATTAAACTGACAGGTAATGTTATTCTCATAAAATAAATTAGAAGACATCCCCTTGGGTTTCCTTTCCTTAAGTAGTTTATGCAGAGCTCTGTGGGTGCCATGGCTACTTTCATGTGTCAGTTTTGTTAGGCAACAGTGCCTGGATATTTAGTTAAATATCATAAGTGTTTTGTGAAGGTTTTGGTTTTTTTTTTTTTTTTTTTATACACACCTCTTTCTGGTCAGTTTGTGTGGAGAGCTCTAATATGCTATCTAAGCTTGGAGCTTTTTTTTTTTAAGACAGCGTCTCATAATTTATTTCTGGGTGATCTGCAACTCACTATGTAAACCAGGCTGGCCACAAACTCACAAAGTCATACTCACCCCTCTCTCCTGAGTGCTGGGATTAAAAACATACCCTATCATTGCTGGCCTAAAGTTTGGAGCTCTTCAGGTGGAAGATTTTCACCTACTATGCTGGTCAGGCTTTACTGCCAACTTGACACAAGCTGGAATCCATCTGAGAACAGGGCACCTCGATGGAGAATATGCTTCTGTCAGGCTGTTCTGTAGGCAAGTCTCGGGAGGCATTTTCTTGATGAGTGATTGCTATTAGAGAACAGCCCGCCATGGGTAGGTGGTCCTGGGCAAGCTGAGCAAGCCAGTTAGCAGCACTCCTCCATGGCTCTGCCTCAGTTCCTGCCTCGACTTCCCTCGGTGATGCACTGTGACCTGTAAGCCAATCAAACCCTTTCCTCCCAGAAGTTGGTTTGGTCAGTGTTTCATTACACACACACACACAAAAAGAAACCTAATTAAGAAAGTTATTAAATAAAATAAAAAGGGTGTTCATTCACTTGTGTTATAGAATATATGGGTATAAAGGTGTTGCTACAGTCCCTTATTATCCTGCTAATGTCTGTAAGTTCTGTAATAATGACTCACCTTCCATTCCTGTTATTGATCCTCCACCCCGCTGGTCTCAATGAAATGTATTGATTTCTTCAATGAGTCATTTTCCATTGATTTAATTTTTCTCGTTTTTTTCTGTTACTCTTCTCTGAGCTTCTGGTTTCCTTTTCCTCCTAATTGTTTTGGTTTAATTTTTGTTAGTTTAAGTGGAAACATACAATGTTAAGTGAACAACTTCTTTTTCAGGATAAGCATTCAATGTACAGTATGAACTTCCTTTTAGAAATAGAGTAGCCTATGAACTTTGACACACTTTGTTTTCATACTCACTCATGTAAATTACTTTCTAATATACCTTATAATTTCTTTAACTGATGAGTTATTAATAGTATTTCTTTTGATTTATAAGTCTTTCTTTGAACCATTATAAAGTTTAAAAATTATTTGCTATATAATAAATGTTTAGTTTATCCTAGTTAATAATATACTGTCTTCTTTGTCAAGTTATCAATCTGTCAATATTGACAGATTAAGTCATCTAGTGTTTAGAAGATTATTTGTGACATGTACTGAAATGGTGAAGAAACATGTTTGCATACTCTTTTGCATTATTTCTTTTCAAAGTTGCTTCATACCTTTGTATCTTTCAGACTTTTATTCCTTTGCAAAAAAACTTTTTTCCTTCTAAATCAATGTTTTTAGGACTTATTTTTTCCTTCATCCTCAGAATTTAAACATTTGTGTATGTGAGCATGTGCACATGCATGTGTGTGAGTGCAGGTATGCGCATGTCATGGCATGACAACAGAGGTCAGAAGAACTTTGTGGAGTCTGTTCTCTCTGCCTTTACCTGATTTCTGGAGTTCAAGTGTAATCTTCAGTTTGTGTACCAAGTGCTTTACCCAGTGATGCATCACTCGGGCACAGACATGATAAGAACAATGTTAGCACTCCAAAGCCTTCCACACAACTTCCCAGTCAGAATCCTCGGTGGACCAGTCTGCTGAGATCCACCACATTACATTAGTGTTACTTGTCCTTGAACTTCATGAAATCAAACAGCCTGTATTTTTAAAGGGATTGCTTCTAGACGTGATATTTTCACATTTCTTTCTTGTAATTTGCTCATTTTCATGGTTCAGAAGCATTCTGTCTTGTCAACATATCATAATACCTTCCCCCATTTTATTTCTGAAAGACATTTGAGTTGTTTTTATTTTGCACTTTTATTTATTTTAAATAAAACTATGGCAGTTACCTATTCTTAATAGATATAATCACCCACTCCTCACAGTTTCAAAAATGAAATTACTGAATTATTGCATAAAAAAACCCATTGATGATATTCTTATTTTCTATTTTACTCCCATTGTTCTTAAATTTCAACCAGCTCTAAGTTTTGCTTTGGAGATTAATACATATGGAGATGGCCAAGTTTCATGTAAATTACTTCCACATGCTTTGTATTGAGTGGAAAATTCCTCACAGATTCTAACAAATGGTGATTTTATGTTTTGTTTCTAAAGTTACAATGATCTTTCATCTTGTGAATTTTCATCAGTATTTTAGTAGGGCCTTGGGATTTGGCTAACCAGCCCATTTAGAACCAGAAGCCAAGTGTTTGTCTTTCTTTTCCTTTGTTGTAAATGTTTGATTACTGGTGTTTCCTCCTTGACTTCCTTCTCTTGCTGTGTTTTATTCCTCCCAAATCTCAACTACTCTGTTAGGGAATATTTGTTTACACTGTAAAGATGGATCTCTGTCTAAGGCACCTTCTGATTGGCTTAAAAAAAGAACTAAATGGCCAATAGGTAGGCAAGAGAGAATAGGCGGGACTTCTGGGCCGAGAGGAGGAACCCTGAGAGGAGGAATCTAGGTGAGGCATTTCACCTGCCAACTTGGAGCAAGTTGGATGTGCAGTTCTAAGAAGAGGTAACTGAGCCACATGACAAAATATAGATTTAAAAGTGTGAATTACTTAAGTTAGAAGAGCTAGTTAAAAAAAAAAAAAAGCCTATGATAAGGTTGAGCTTTCAAAATTAGTAATAAGTCTCCAGGTCATTATTGTGGGCTGAGGGTCCAACCAGAAAGTTTGTTACACCACTCGCTTGATTCTTTTTTTTTTTTTTTTTTTTTTGCGCCAGGACCAACAATCGCCAGCTGCCCTAATACCAAAAAAAAATTATGCATACGAAATCTCTTGATGTCAATTCTGCACACAGAGCAATCGAGCTGCCCTACGTGTGCCACTCACGACAGAAGCCCCTTTTGCAAACACACTGATTCTTAAATGTTCTCAATTTCCTCCCGTCTGCACCTCGGCTCGGAACCTAGCTTACACTACTGCATTGTCCTGTTCCTGACTGTTCTGCTTTATACAACTGAAATTACAGCATCATCTCTGTCCAGGCTCATCTCTAACCTCCCTGCCTCTCCAGTTATGACTGCCAGTCTTCACTATCCGAAGTCCTAGGTTCAAGGTGTACTAAACTGATTACCAGAACTTATTTGGAATAAAAATATCATTTAATGATTTCATGTCTGATACACATGCTACAAATTCTGCCCTAGATTCCTCCCTCAAAATGCTCCTTGCAGAAGGGAGATTTATGTTCCGTCAGAATTTCTAACAGACTCAAGTTTCCTCCTCTGCACGTCTGGCAAATTGTAATTTATTTAAATATTCATCATGTGTCTTATCATTTTTAATCTTCAAGAGGCTAATGTTTTTGTCAGTATTCAAACTCCAGTGGCTGGAATTTTAATTTAAAGGGATGCTTAATATTATGGCTGAGGCTTTAACACTTAAAGGTTTATTAATTATCACTTTTGAAAACAAGATAGGAAAGGAGAATAAAATGTACTTGGTGTCACTATTTCTATCTCAAGATAAAAATATTAGTCATGTCTTTCATAAGCTTATATTGTTTCTTTCAAACACATCTTAACTTCAAGCAATTTTCCTAAAATTCAAAGGTAGAGATTATATTTCTCATAAAAATGTCCTAATAACTTTTGATAAAAGATCTGCTTTTCCTTTTATTTAATAGAAGAATCTTACAAGACAGAAAATATGCTAGTTAAATAAAATAGAGTTAAATTAGTTTTGTTGCACCTGTACTTTTAAGCTGTGCCAAGATCAGAGAGGCATGGAGTCTAGCAAGGCATGGAGTCTAGCAAGGCAACTCTTGGGAATTTTAATCTATAGTCAAGAAATACATAGTTGAAACCAAAAAGTAAGGCTATTAGAGAACTTAGATACAGTCTAGAAAAAAAATGTGGCTTGGAAGGTGGTTCAGTAGATAGATAGCATCCCTGCCATGTGAATACAAGAACTTGAGTTTGGATTCCCATCAACCACATAGAATCCAGGGATGATGACACAGTATGCCCGAACCACCAGGATAAGGATACAGGGATAGATATCTGGAACTCATTGGCTAGCAAGCCTGGCCAAACAGATGAACTCTAAATTCAGGGAAAGACCCTGTCTCAAAAAATAAGTTAGAAATCAGTCAGGGAAAATACCCAGTGTTGACTGCCGGCCTCTGTGCACACAGCCACCACCCCAGTGTACAACCTGCACACACCCCAAACCAAAATTCAAAGAAGGGAAAACTTGTAATTTCTAAAATTTCAGCATAAGCAAGTAAACACATAATGTAAAGCATTTGTTTTGTGACTTTATGTCTTCACTTACTTAAAATCACACTATTAGAGACTGGATCTATAACCCATTAGTAGAGTTTAACACTTATTAAGCCCTTCATTAAAAAAGAGAGAGCCAGCACCACAAAGAAAAGTACAAATAAAACTTGAATATTATTATTAATATCATTATTACTTTCTTTACACTAATGGTTTGGCTTTATTAGATTACTATATTATTAAGTAAATAGTGGTATTGATAAAAAATTAATAAGTATTAAAAATAGAAACAGTTAACTCTCAGTTATCTATACATAGGGAGGCAAAGGCTGGGTTTCAGATCATTAGAATTATTATTCCCTTCAGTTAGGCAGAAGCTGTGATCACATTTCTAGTGACAATGGCCCCAGATGAAAACAGCTACAATTACAAATGAATTACCTAATGAAAAAGAAATTTTTAAATAAAAAGAATCACATTTTTTCAAAAAAAAAACTGTAGCCAAATTTTTATCTAACATAGAAATTTTTATCTGATTTCTCTGCTTTTCCCAGCTGTACAGACACAGAACATGTATTTGTTCTGTAAATGCTATGGAAATGTGACCCCTCAACCAATGCATGGCACACCCAGAGGATGACATATGTGCAGGTTTGTTTTTGTCACCTTGACACAAACTGGAGTCACCTGGGGACAGGAAATGTCAACTGGGAACTTGCCTCCAATAGACTGGCCTGGGGACATGTCTGTGGGGCACATTGTTGACTACTGGTTGATGTGTGAGTGCCTTGCCCACTGTGGGCAGTATCACCTCTGGGCAGGTGGTCTTCGGCTGTGTATGTGTGATAGTTTGAATGAGAATAGCTCCCATAGACTCATATGTTTGAATACTTGTTTCCCAGGTGGTAGAACTGTTTGGGAAGGATTAAGAGGTGTGGCCTTGTTGAAAGAGATGTGTCATTGGAAGCAAGGTAGGATGTCAAAAGACCATTCCCTGTTCTCTCTGTCTCCTACCTGCAATTTTGAGGTGTGAGTTCACAGCCCTTTCTGCACTGTGTCTTTGCTCTGCCATCATTGACTCTAATCCTCTGGAATTGTAAGCCCAGTTAAATGCTTTCTTTTATAAGTTGCCTTGGCCATGGTGCTTTATCACAGCAATAGAACAGTAATGAATACCATAGGAGAACCATCTGAGCAAGCTATGGAAAGCAAGCCATTAAGCAGCATTTCTCCATGGTTCCTGTCTCCCTGATTCTGCTTGAGGTCCTGCCCTAACTTCCCTGAGTGAACGACTGTGACCAGGGCATGCAAACTAAATAAACCTTTCCTTCACAAGTTGTGTCTGGGCAATGTTTACCACTTAACAGAAAGCAAACTATAACAACATGTGACTGAATAAGACTGCATAAGATTTCAAACCCCTCCTGGTATGTTCCTGGATTTTCCCAGCTGTTAGATACTTAGAAGTTAAGAATTACCTTCTTCACGTGACTTCTTAAAAATATTAAATATTTAAAACTTCTCAACTCTGCTATGGATCACACACACACACACACACACACACACACACAAATAGGATATAGCCTCTGTCCCTGGAATCACATTATCTACTAATTTATCCTCTAAATATCATAATGATGTTCTGCAGTAAGTGAATCAGGAAAGTCTACTTCAATTTATCAGAATCTGAAGTTTCAGAGAAATTAAATAAGCCCATTGCTATCAGAGGAAGCATCTTAGTTTCTTTTCCACTGCTGTAATAAGACACTGTAGTTAGGCCTATGGTTCCAGAGGGTTCCAGAGGATCCATGATGGCAGAGTGAGACATGGTGATGGGCATCTGGATGTTGTTGTTTGGTTTTGCTCTTTTGAGGAGCTTGCTCACCACCCAGTTCCCAAATAAGTCTCACATGAAAGCTTATTCTTAATTATAAATGCATGGTCTTAGCTTGGCTTGTTTCTTGCTAGCTTTTCTTAGATTATCCCATCTGGTTTTTTGTCTCTGGGTCTTCCCTTGTCTTCTGTATTTTTACTTTCACTCTTACTCTGTGGCTGACTGGGTGGCTGGGTGGCTGGGTGGCTGGGTGGCTGGGTGGCTGGGTTGCTGGCCCCTAGCTTCCTCCTATCCTTGTTCTCTTGCTCTTTTTCCCTCCCAGATTTCTCCTCTGAGTTATTCTCTCTGCCTGCCAGCCCCACCTATCCTTTCTCCTGCCTCATATTAGCCACTCAGCTCTTTATTAGATCATCAGGTGTTTTAAGTAGTCAAAGTAACACAAATTCACAAGACTAAACAATTGCAACATAAAGGAATACACCACATCTTTGCATCATCAGACAAATGTTCCACAGCATAAACAAATGTAACACATCTCAAAATAATGTCCTATAACATGTGGAGCAGCAGCTGAGAGAGCTTATGTCCTATTTAAAAATAGGAATCAAAGAGCACACTGTGATTAGCCTCCCTCCAGTGGACTATCCCCTCCAATGAGACCACACCTTCTAATCCTTCCTAAACAGTTCCATCACCTGGAGTTCAAATATCCAAACACATGAGTCTATGAGGGCTAGTCTCATTCAAACTACCACAGGAACATAAGAAATCATCTTTGAATAAAAGGATAAGACTATGCTTCCCTGACTTCACTTAGTCAAGGCTTTGTTTTTTCCAAAGACCATTGCTATTGTTTTCAAATCCACCAGCACCATTTGTGCTTCAATAGATAGATGAAGCTTTACATCAAAAATGTAATAAAAGTGAAATAAGATACTCTTGCTGTTTCTGCAACAAGCAATCAGAAATTGTGGAGCAGGGGAGAAATTATTTTTTAAAATGCAATTAAGTTAGAGTACTCAAAATGTAAAGGGAAACAATTTTTCAGGACTGAGGCGATAGCTCAACAGGTACTGTTTGCCACCTAAGTGTGAGGTGTGGGTTTGGATTCATACCATCAGGTGTGATGATGTGAGCCTGTAACCCCAGCATTGCGGAAGCAGAGACATTGACTTTCTAGAGCTAACTGGCAATCTAGTCATACTGGATCACTGAGCTTCAGATTCAGTAAGAGATCCTGCTTCAAAACAAGGATGGAGAGCCACAGAAGGTGAAATGTAAGATCAACCTCGGCCCTTTACACATGTGTGTCCACACATACATGTTCATATGCACAAGTATATGTAGACATTCACACACCATGCGCTCAAGCACACACACACACACACACACACACACACACACACACAAAGTGCTAAGCTTCTTAACTGTCCAGGACTGGAAAGATATCTCGGCATTTAGGAGTATGTATTGCTCTTGCAGAGGTCCCAGGTCCAGTTCCTGGCACCTACACTGTGTTTCACAACCTCTGATACTCCAGTTCCATGGGATCCAAAACTCTCTTCTGGCCTCTATGAGCATCAGGCATGAATATGATGCACAGACAGATAGAAAAATATTCATACACATAAAACAAAATAAACACATCTTTTTTAAAAGATACCAAACACTAAAGATTATACATATAAGGGTAATTTATGTAAAAAAAAAAAAAAGTTTTAATAGAATCCAGTTAGCAGACCCATACAAAGAGAAAATAATTTGACCTTCATTTATTTGAAAAAAAAAAACCTGGCAAATGAGTCTACATCTGTGTCTTTACCTATGTGTCCTAATTTTTACAACTCTGGTTTGATAAACTTTTATAATTAAACAATTTATAATTAAACAACTACTTATCAGCATTGATCATATCAATTAAGTAAGCTTTCACTATCTCCTTTATATAATTGAAAATCATCTGTAGGAATTCAGAAATTCAGACAGTAGATCCTCCTGAAGGAGACAGTGATGTTGATTCCTGTATTAGAAGATTTGCTTAACTACTGCTTTCATGACTGACTTTGCAGGAACACGTCTTCTAAATAAATGACAACAGCAAATTAAAAACCAACCTCACTTTTTTAAACTCTGACACACTGTCAAGCCTCCCCTTAAAAAAGCATCAGAGAGAGAACTGGATTCATTAATAAACCGAGAGCCAATGTGAATTCAGATGAAATATTACCTTCATTTCCATAATGCATTAGTTATAAAATCTACAGAGTCCTATTTTAAAAGCCTAAGCTTTAAATATATTGATGATTAAGCCTTCAAGATGGTCTATTGGGCTCTGTATATAGGAAGACTCACTGAAACATAATACACAGAAATATAAGTTATCTAGTGCATCACCCTCCCTAAGGGGCTGAAAAATGCAAATCTATGCAACAATCAAGTACCATATTGCTCCCATCAACCATAAACGTTGAAATTTTGACACAAAATCCTCAGAGAGCTAGGATGTGCAGAGAGAGATACTCTTCCACATTAGTAGTTGGACAGTTTGTTGCTGTTGTTTTCCTTTTGTCAGACAGTCTCACTATGTAGCCCTGGCTGGCCTTAAACTCTCAGAGATCTTACCACCACTGCCTCCTGGATGCTCGGATTATAGGTGTAAGTCACCACAACCAGCTATTGGTGCTGCTTTCCAGGAAACCTGGCATGATATGAAAGTCATTGATGTTCTTTAACTCAGAAATGCTTCCTGTCATACACTGAGGCACAAATAATGACCTCTATGGTAAAATCAGGAAGGCTGAAACAATAAAGCTCAGCCACAAGAGCACACGGACATGTCACAATGCATCCATAAAAAGAAATGTGCTGTCTCAATTAAGGAGGATGACTTCACACATGTGTGCGCGCGCGCGCACACACACACACACAGAGACAGAGACAGACAGAGATTGAGAGAGAGAGAGAAAGAGAGAGAGAGAGAGAGAGAGTTTAGTAGACAGGGGATAGAATACCATGAGATAAAATACATAGTGATGTTAGATAGTCCAGATGTAAAATCCCTACTCCAAAAGTTTATTCAAGAAAGGCACAGTGCCCAGGGAAGTCCTAGTGGGAGGTCTTTGTCTAGTAGTGTGTCCTTGAAGGGGATTGAGGAACTTCATCCTTATCCTGACCACTTCTTGTTTGGTTTTGTTCCATTTGGGATATGTTGTCACTCAACAAATGAGTGAAAAAAAAAATAGAGAGAAACCAACTGGTCATACACTGGAATTTCCAAAATTTTGCGTCAGGAGAAGCCAGAACAAGTCAGAACTCTTTATAAGTGGGTTACCTGAGAGATTTATTATCATGACAAAATGATGTGCCACTTATGTGAATACTGACACTTGAACATTCATTAACAAACCTCTAGGAAGAGGATTGGGATTGGTATGTTTATCAAAAGGGGATTGTCTTATAGCTTCCTATTTTAATAATGAGGAATGTTCATGTAGCACTCACATATCTTAGAATATAAACTGGAAAATACTTGAACAAGGCAAAGTGGTTAAACTCATTAAACACAAAAAAGTATAAATACAAATGGCCAAGAAAGATGAATAAAGTCCCCCAATATATACATCTTTTAAATTTATTATTATGAGGAAGCTCATTCCCCCAATTTACACGAGTGTACAAAACACAAGAACATAAGACGTATCAATGGTAGCCTTATTTGTCATGGCAGACACAATTTATTAAAATGAGGTTACTCATTTTCTATGGCTGTGCTAAGACACCATGACCAAGGTAACTTATAGAAGAGTTTATTGGTTTACAATTTCAGAGGGTGAGTCCATGACCATTATGGTGGGGAGCATGGCAGCAGACAGGCAAGCATGAGGCTGGAGCAGTAGTTGAGAGTTCACATCTCGATCCACAAGCACAGCACAAGGCAGAGGGGGCTTCTGAAATCTCAAAGCCCTCCCCCAAAAAGGCCACGCCCACTCCAACAAGACCATGCCTCCCAATCTTTTCCAATACATTCCCCTGGTATACACAGCAGGGCTGAAGGGGTCTGATCATTATATCTGACTGCAGATGAAGAGCCAGTGAGATAGTCTGCTACCACTGACGCTGCTGTGCAGCCAAGTAAACTAAAGATCACTTCACCACCACTCTGTTTTGAAATCTGTCTCCTTCCAAGGAATTCGGGGCTGAACTGGCCTCTAGTTTATTTATACTTGACAAAAACATGAAACGAAGAGAGGAAAGAAGTGTATGGCAGATAAAACCAATAATCTGGAAAGCTCTGAGATCCAGCTTTTGCCTAGCTTGAGGCAAGTGCTGTCCTAAGGAGTCCATGGGTGTAATAAGAAGTTTCTGGTCCTTTTAGCCTTGTAGTCCAAATGAATCTCTCCTGCCTTGGGCCTGGCCCAGCCCCACGTGGTTCCAAATAATCACACAAAGGGTTATTTTAATTACATGCTGTTTGGCCTATTTGGTTCAGGCTTACTGCTATTAGCTCCTGCACCAAAACTCAACCCATTTCTATTAATCTGTCTCGTCACATGGCCCATGGCTTACCTGTTTCTTTACACATTGCTTCTTTGGTGGCTGGATCGTGTCTCTCCTGACTTGGCCCTTCTTCTTTACCTGTGCTGGATTTTCTCCCTGCTTCTATGATGCCTTGCCATAGGCCAAAACAGTTCCTTTATTATCCAATGATAATTCACAGCATACAGAAAGACATCCCTCATCACATGGGTGTGGCTCACATTTGGAGTGGGTTTTGGCATTCTGATTACCTGGAAAATAGTTTGTCTTATCTGATTATCAGGAAATCAACAGGGGACCTTTTTCTTTCCAGATTTCGGAGAATGGCAGAGAAAACCTTTTCACAGTTTCAATTTCAGTTTCAGATAGAACTAGTTGTCTTGAGCAAGTAACACAAAAATCTCAGTTATTCTAATTTCACAAACCTTTGAAATTCTCCATCAAAAATAAAATAAAATTAACTAGACAATGACTAATACAAGAAATAGTGATGGGCTGTGTTCCCCAATCCCCAGTCTCTTGGATGATCCCTTTCATATTTTGCTATACACAACGTAGTTTAAAATATGTCTTAAGACTGTTTCTCATATTTAAGTTGCCAGACAAAGGATGATACATGATGCTTGAAGCTCCAAAATGTCCTAACTAGTAAAGGTTAGAACACATTTCAAATTTATACACCTGATTACAGCCCTTGTCTGCTTAAAAACCTTTACTACGTTTCCAGGACAAAGGATCCATGGTCCCTTGTGACCAGAGTCCAGAGCCTACCTGCTACCCTACTGATGACCCTCATCACCACCTGTAACTATCCTCTCTCAACTGTCCAGGATAATGTCTTGTTCCTTGAGAGCACTCTGCCTTTCCATTACTCTTACTCTGGGAGGGGGGAGGGGCTCTGTTCATTTTCTAGAATGTTCTTGGAGCCCATTCACGCACACATAAGCTCATCTGCCATATCACCTCCTCTTCCTCTATATTTTATCAGCCATTACTCTAAGAATTTCCCAACGTCCTCAACTGACTTTCTGTGTTCACATTACCTCTATTAAAATACTTATCTTATTATAATTATTATATTTCTCAGCTATAAGTCTCTTAAGTGGGAAAATGATTTTGTTTACTTGTTTTTTTTAATCTCTCTAGTATGTGTATGGGGCCCAAAACAGCTTGACTACATAAAAATGTGGGGTCCAGAATGGGAATGTGGGTCCCAGAAGAGCTTGGCTATACAGCTGCCATGACAGGCTTAATAAAAACCAGCCAAACTGTAGGCCTGAGAGTCTCTTACTGGCAACACCTGGTAGTTCTAGGAAAAGCTGGTAGCAACCACCACCCAGGAAAGGGCCAGCACCTGAGGGAAGTATCTGATACTCCAAACATTCCAATTGAAAGAGTCCTTGAGGCCAGCACATACCTGTTCCTCTTGATCTCGCTAAGACACCCCTAGACAAATGTCAACCAGTCAGGGTCCTGAACCCTGGAAATCCCCTCACCCCAACCTCTACTATGATAAAAACCCTACCCTGCCAAGGCTTGCTTGACACTCCCTGTGCTAACCATTGCATTGGATAGACAGAGACCAAGATTAAGCTTGAATAAAAGCTCTTTGCTCTTACATATGGGATTCAGTCTCTGTAGTAGTCTTTTAGGGGTCCTCTCCATCTGGGCATAACATGTATACATAGGAAAATATATAAGTATTATTTAACAAAAACCGGTGATTGGATAAAGCACTTGGAAGTTTCTGGGGCCTTTTTAATTCTATTGTTTTTACTTATTCATGATCCAATTTCATCTTTATCATGTACTATTAAGGTTATCTTTGTAAATGAGGAAGCTATGTAAATGTCATCTGTGTAAATGAGAGTGAGTCCTTTGGCTTCAGATGTTCTGATAGTTGTGGGCAAGCTGGGGATTCTCTTCACTGTAAGGTCAAGAGAGAAACAACTCACAGGTGCAAACCTGGACAGAATGTCAAGTGCATCTGACTTTTATACCCATAGACGAGACAGTGAAGATGTTTGACCTTGCTGAATCTCAACCATCCTATCTTTAAAACAACAGAGATGTCACTAAGTTCAGAATTTCAAACATTTTAGATTTTGGATCAGGTAATCTTTCTAATGCAGAGCTCTCTGGACTTTCCAGACTCCTAATATCCACCAAAGGCTTGAAAATAAAATAACCTCAAGGGTGGTGACGTCACACACCTTTAGTCCCAGCACTTGGAGGTAGAGGCAGGCAGATCCCTGAATTTGAGGCCAGCCTCATCTACAATGTGAGTTCTAGGACAGCCAGGACTACCCTGAGAGACCTTGTCTCAAAAATAATTAAATAATTAGCCCACAGTGCCTCAGTAAGTTTGCTGTGCTACCCAGGATACTAGGACCCATGGTTTTAGAATCTCAGATCTAATTAAAGAAACTTCCTCTACAATCATAGAAAAAGAAAAAAAAGATTTTGTATATCAGACTTGTATAATTTAAATTACCTCTATATTATCTATATAGTTAATACTAATATATTAATATATTAACATATAGTTAATATTATTAATATATAATTAATAATATAATAATATATTGATACTAATATGTAATATACATATATTAGTATATGTAGTGGTCCTGGTGTTCTGTTTAAGGAATAATGTCAAGAAAAATAATCTTTAAGTATTCAGCATGGGTACAGTTTTCCTCCTAAATAGTTTCTATCGACGTTCGGTTGAGTCTCAAGTGTAAATCCAGAACATACAGAGGACCGTGACAGTACAAAAGTTCAAAGTGACCGGCACTCACTTTACAGATCATTGCCAACTCAAAGACAGGAAATAAATTCATCACCAGGAAGCATATTCCAGCTGTCTGAGCCTCCTGCAAGCAGCCAAGCAGTTTCACTGAGCAGCGTGTCAGCTGGAGTAAAGCTGATGCAGGAACTGGAAGGGTAGCTCTGACTTAAACAGTTTCCTTTTTAGAGCTGTCATGGTATGAGAGACATCTCCCATAGTGAGGCTGTTGGACGAAGTCCAAGTTCCGAGAAGGTTTCTCATTAAATGTTTCATGTTGTCACCACTTTCAACCAAAGCAATTGCAAACACTTCACAAGCTGTTGTAAAGCTGATCTGGTAGATAAATTGGTGAAATCTCTCTTCTTTAAAGTTCTAAGCCACAAAACATTTGTTACAGTGCTCATGGCAATGAAAGGACATGAGTGATCTACCCGAAGATTCTATTTCAAGAGCATCCGCAAAGAGAAACATCAGTTTCTTGGTGTCTCTTATGTGTTAATAGTTAACAATGCCAAGATGTCACACTGAATATAGAGTAATATATAAAAACAGCTACTAGAGGAATATGGACAGGGGAAGCAGCAGATACTGAAGCGCACCCTGTGTCCTCTGCAGAAAGCACTCTAAGTGGAGGAAGACAATTAGAAGACACAATGCTTGGCCATGCCCATTTTGCTGAAGTATCCAAAAGGCTGTATATAGGTGTGCTCTGCAAAAAGAAGGTCAGAACAGCTGTGGTATATGGTGTAGAGCCTAAAAGAGAATTAATGTTAACTTATTTGATTTTATTAATTATGTGGCTCTAATTAACTTGAATTTTGTTCTGTTTCTTTGTTTTGCTTTTTTTTTTTTTTTTTTTTTTTGAGACAAGGTCTCACTGGGCTGCCTAAAACTCAGTATATAGACCAGCTAGGCTTTGAACTCATGAAAATTCATCTACCTCTTTTTCTCAAGTTCTGAGAGTAAAGGTGTGAGCCACCACACTAAGCTCTAACTTTTTAAAAACTTAAATAAAAATTACTTCCTTATGGTAAAACATACATAGTATAAAGGCAATCACTATGACCCTTTTTAAGTGAGCTGCCTAGCGGCAGGCACACTGATAGGACCACACTGTAGTAGAATCAGCACCGGCATCCATCTCCAGAAACTCTGCCTATTCAGCAGCTTTCCTTGGTACCCTGGCTCACCAGACACTTGCAACACATTCTACTTCTGCATCTAAGTAGTTGCCATCTAAGTTAGTTCATATCAATAAACCCATACATCAATTGTCTCTTGTATCTGAATCTGTTACCATAATGTCTAGGTTCATCCATAATGATACATGAAAAGTTGTACATATTATGAGCTACCATGTGATGTTTTGATATACAAATACATTGTATAATATTCAAACCAGGACAAACATATCTGTGTTCTTAATTCAAGACTCCAGCCTATGTCACCTACTATCATAATTAGGGTTACTATTGCTGAAATGAAATACCATACCCAATAGAAACTTGGGGAGAAAAGGGTTTATTTCACTGCCAGGTTCACATTACTGTTTATCTTCAAAAGCAGTGAGGGTAGGAACTCAAGCCAAGAAGGAAGCTGTAGGCAGGAGCTGATACAGAGACCATGGAGGGATGCTGCTTACAGGCCTGTTCCTCATGGCCTGCTCAGTCTACTTTCTCAGGATCACCAGCCCAGGGGTGGCCCCACCCACAAAGGGCTGAGCCCTCCCACACTGATCACTAATTAAGAAAATGCCCTATAGACCTGCCTACAGCCTGATCTTTTGAGGGAATTTCCTCAATTGATGCTCCTGGCCCTCAAGTTGACATAAAACTAGCCAATGCACACTTAGGGTGGATCTTTCTCAATGGACTCGTTCTAGAAAAATGTCTAATGGGTGTGCCAAGACGCTTTTTTTATGTCAATTCTAAATGTTATCAAACTAACCATCAATTAACTGTCAAATCTGTTCAGCATCCCTTTTTCTTAGTTCAGCTCTACAAAATCCAGAATATATGATAGAATTTAACTTTTTGACAACATTTGTATTATCTGAATAATAAGTTAAAAACTACCAATAAATAGTTCTATAAAATATGTGCTCTATTTTTCTACTTTAACAAGTATGCTCCAGTCGCCACCTATGTGGCTGAAGTTGAATTTGAAATTCTCAGACTCCTTGGTTTAAGGGTTCTTGGCACACCACATGGTGAACCCAACATGGCACTGCCATGTATGGAGGGTAAGCCCCTAGGTGTGGCTACATAAATCTATGTCAACTCATTTTCTTAAAAGGGGCCCATCATGTGGAAGTCTCTCTCTTCTCTCTCTTCTGCTTCTCTGCACCTGTACTCACCTGGCAACTCTCCTGAATAAACTCTTGTATGGCCCCAGTAGTGTGTGTGTGTCTGATCTCACACTCAAAACCAACACCAAACCTGCTCTATCTAGAACAAATATGATAGGCAGAGAACAAGTTCTTACCCTCTTCTCTTCCATCCCAGCCCTGACACTCATTTGCGGTGCCATGCATAAGTCCATGTAGACACCCTAGTCTCTATGCAAGTTCTATCCATACATCCTAATGCCCTTCAGATGTCAGTACCCTGCTGCCTTTTGGACAATCACAGTTCTCTCTGTGAAGGACACAGAGAAGAAGGTATTTAAGTCAGGGCACCTAAATACAGTATTGATGGCTGGAGCATGGGTCAGAGAGACTGTAAACCACAGGGGAAAGGGGCATACAGAGTGGAGGGAAAAGGGGCCAGCAAAAGAAACCCACCCTGGAAGGACTGAGAACTTTGAAACTAAGATCCCGGTCCAGAGCAGAGTCAGAGGTGAGCAGATTCCAGCTCCTCTCCGGGATTGGAGTCACATCCAAGGGTTTGATCTCAGACTCTTGACAACAAACAAGCCTTAGGCTTTAGCTGTGGGGGCCTCCTCCAGCGACCCCTTAAAGAAGAGACCTTGTCCAGCTGGGCCCCCGTCTCCAGGCCGAATAGTGCCATCAAAGGAGGCCTTTGAAATTCAGACTCCTGTACAGAGCAGTCAGAGATCAAACAGACCTCTTGCTCAGAGCAGACAGGAGACACACAAGCCCTCTAGCCACAACTGACTAGGAGTTGACTAATTGTGAACCACTGAAGCCATGGGCAGATGCCAGTGCAAAAATACATATAACAATATAGAGAACAACAAGGCAACACCAGAAGAAACTGGTAGTTCTACAACTACAAGACCTGAACAGAGCAATGAAGAGGAAACAGAAGGAAACAACAACACCAAAACACCTTTATGAAGATTATTGAAGCCTTAAAGGAGGATATAAAAATTCCCTTAAAGAAATAGAAGAAAATACAAACAAAAAATTGGAAGAGATGAACAAATCCTTGAAAAAAAACTAAGAAAAGGAAAACCAAAAAATGAAAGAAACATTCCAGGAACTAAAAATTGAAATAGAAGCAATAAAAAAGGCACAAAATGAGGCAAAGATTAAAATAGAAAATCTGATACCCAGCAAAACTATCAATCACCATAGATGGAGTAAACAAGATATTTCATGACAAAGTCAGACTTAAACAATAACTATCTATAAATCTGGCCCTTCAGAAAGCATTAGAGGGAAAACTCCAACCTAAGGATCCCAGATACACTCATGAAATCACAAACATTCAATAATCCCACAAAAGAAAAGCCCAGAGAAAGGGAATACATACAAGCTACCACCAAAAACAACAGAAAATATCAATCAGTGATCACTAATTTTCCTTAATATCAAACCAAATCCAGCAACATATAAAAAATATCATCTACCATGATCAAGCAGGTTTTATCTCAGAAATGCAGGGATGGTTCAACATATGAAAAACTGTAAATTTCATCCATCATATAAACAAATTAAAGAAAAAAAACACATGATCATATCCTTAGACACTGAAAAAGCCTTTGACAAAAATCCAACACTCCTTTATGATAAAAGTCCTGGAGAGATCAGGAATACAGGGAAAATATCTAAATATAATGAAGGCAATTTACAAGAAGCCAACCGCCAACATCAAACTTAATGGAGAAAAACTCAAAGCAATCCCACTAAAATCAGGAACTAGACAAGGATGGCCTCTCTCCTCTTATCTATTCAATATAGTTCTCAAAGTTTTAGCTAAAGCTATAAGAGAACGAAAGAAGATTAAGGGGATACAAATTGGAAAAGAAGAAGTAAAACTATCTCTATTTGCAGATGATATGATTGTATACATAAGTGACCCAAAGAATTCTACCAGGGAAATTCTACAGCTGATAAACACCTTCACCAATGTAGCAGGATACAAGATTAACTCAAAGAAATCAGTAGCCCTTCTATACACTAAAGATAAAAGGGCTGAAAATAAATAAGGGAAACATCATCCTTTGTAATAGCTGCAAATAGTATTAAATACCTTGGAGTAACTATAACCAAAGAAGTAACAGATCTATTTGACAAAAACTTTAAATCACTTAAGAAAGAAATTGAAGAGGATATCAAAAAATGGAAAGATCTCCCATGTTCCTGGATAGGTAGGATCAATATAGTAAAAATGGCAATTCTACCAAAAACAATCTACAGATTCAATGCACTTCCCATCAAAGTCCCAACACAATTTTTTACAGACATTGAAAGAACAATACTCAGTTTCATTTGGAATAACTGGAAAGCCAGGATTGCCAAAACAATTTTGCTCAACAATAGAACCTCAGGAGACATCACCATCCTCGACTTCAAGATATACTATAGAGCTACAGTAATAAAAACATTCTGGTACTGGCATAAAAACAGACTTGTGGATCAATGGAATCTAATTAAAGATCCTGACATTAACCCAAAAACCTATGAACACCTGATCTTTGACAAAGAGGCCAAAAATATTCAATGGAAAAAAGATAGTATCTTTAACAAATGGTGTTGGCATAACTGGATGGTAGTGTGTAGAAAAATGCAAATAGATTCAAGCCTATCTTGAATAAAATTCAAGCCTACCTTGCATAAAACTCAAATCCAAGTGGACCAAAGACCTCAACATAAACCTAGCCACACTGAACCTGGTAGAAAAGAAAGTGGGAAATACCCTTCAACGAATTGGCACAGGTGACCACTTCCTAAATATAACACTAGTAGCACGGACACTAAGAACAACAATCAATAAGTGGGACCTTCTGAAATTGAGAAGCTTCTGTAAGGCCAAGGACACAGTCAATAAAACAAAACGACAGCCTACAGAATGGGAAAAGATTTTCGCCAACCCTACAAGTGGCAGAGGTCTGATCTCTAAAATATATAGAGAACTCAAGAAACTAGAGCCTAAAACCTTGAATAACCCAATCAAAAAATGGGGTTCAGAACTAAAAAGGGAATTCTCAGCAGAAGAATTACAAATTGCTGAAAGGCACTTGAAAAAGTGCTCAACATCTGTAGTCATCAGAGAAATGCAAATAAAAACAACTTTGAGATACCACCTGACACCTGTTAGATTGGCTAAGATAAAAGACACAGATGACAGCCTATGCTGGAGAGGTTGCAGAGCAAGGGGAACACTCCTCCATTGTTGATGGGAGTGTATGCTTGTTCAGCCACTTTGGAATGCAGTATGGTGGTTTTTTAGAAAACTGGGAATCAATCTCTCCAAAGATCCAGCAATATCACTACTGGGCATATACCCTAAAGATGCACATTCGCACCCCAAAGACATTAGCTCAATTATGTTCATAGCAGCATTATTTATAATCGCAAGAACCTGGAAACAACCTAGACGCCCCTCAACTGAAGAATGGATTAACAAATTGTGGTACATCTACTACCATTGTAGTACTACTACAATGGAGTTCTACTCAGCAGTAAGAAAAAATGGTATCCTAAAATTTGCAGGCAAATGGATGGATTTGGAGAATAGCTTCCTGAGGGAGGCATCACAAACCCAGAAAGAAAAGCAGGAGATGTACTCACTCATTAGTGGACTTTAAACAAAAAGCTAAGCATGTCCAAGCTGCAAACAACAACCACTGAATAGTTTCGGATCTGAAACACCATGGAGCAGAACATTGGAGCTCATTCCCTCCTGAGGAACACCTGACCCAGTCTTGATGTTGGGGTGAGGAAAGCAGATCTTCCCGGAGTGGATGCTGAACTAAGCCACCTTGGGACCTTGGGACCTCCTGCCCTTGCTGGGGAGGAGATAAAGTGGTGGGGAGAAGAGTGAGTGACTGGGAGGGGTGGGAGGGGGAAAGGAGTCTGAACAAGGGGATACATGGATAAAAAAAAATAAGACTATTCATAATAATTTAAAAAAGAAAAAAGAAAAGAAACCCACCCTGGCTCTGAAACCAGAGCTATTGAAAGAAACCCACCCTGAATCTGAGACCTGAGCCAGTGAGATACTTTATCCCTGAACCCAGAACAAAGAAATGTGGCCTGACACTAAAACCAGCACCAAAGAAACATACTTTGGCCTTAGAATCAGAGCCAGTAAAAAAAAAAGGGGGGAGGTGGGGGAGCTGGCCCTGAACTTAGAGCCCAAAAGCCCAAAAGAACCAGTGAAAGAAACATTTTGACTCTGAAGCCAAAACCAAATCAAGGATTGAAAATCTGACTAATCTCCACTCTAGAAGTCTCTTCCCTGGAAAACTCAGCTCATCAAAGCCCTAAATAAACCCTGCATCTGCTGCCCTTTCCTGCTGTGGTCTCCCTGGGGCTAAGGCAGCCACACTCTCTTGGCCCTTCTCTCCTAATAAATCCCTTGAATGAGGTTTGGGTGATGATTTTCTTCTTTCACTGGAACAGAGAATAGCCTAGGGGAGCAAAGCTGTAACACTTTGGCTGAGGAAGCCTTCCCTAGAGGAGCAGAGTTGTTACACTCCTGGAAACCAGAGCAGGACTGTAACATCCTCGCTGGGGAGGCCCTCCCCTGCTGGAGCAGAGCTGTTGAGCTTGGGGAAGCCTTTTCCCTGAAGCAGGACTGTAAGCCTCTCCCTATGCTTACTGTGACCTGTGGCTCCTAACTGCCTGAACACTTTTCCATCTGAGCTCCAGCGCTCAGTATACCTGATGCCAGGATCTCTTTCCATCTGAGCTGGACAAACACATACACAGAGAGGCACTTTTTAAAAACACAGGATCCGGAATGGGGTTCCTCCTTCCTGGGTCTATTAGTCAATTGCTCAGTCCTGTGGCACCATCGCATACTCAGGCTCAGCTTTAATTTTCAATCTCAGCAGTAATAGACCATTTTCTAGAAGCTGAGACTCCTGTGCTACCAGCATCCCAACTCAAGCTAAACTTTCTGCCTCGGGGCTGTATCCAACATTGTAGGAGTATGCCTGCTCTCAAATATGCCCAGAAATACACGGAAGTTACAGTATCTGAAGAATCTTCTACCAGCAGGGAATAGCCATGGGGATACAAAGAGTCATGGGTATTTTTTCTTCTTGGTTGTCTAATGCTTCCTGCTTTCTCCCTCTTGATGCTAACTTCAAGCTCCGCTTTTAGAGACCCTCAAAAGAAAATGAGGGAAAGAGATGAGGACTTGGTTCGGTTGGTAGAATGGTTGCCCGGGGAGTACAAAGCCCTGGGTTCGGACTATAGCACCACATAAAAGTCCGCATGGTGGCACTTTCCTATAATCTTAGCACTCAGGTCATAGAGGCCGGAAGATCAGGTGTTCAAGATCATCTGTTTGCATAGTGAGTTCAAGGCCAGCCTGGGCTACATGAGACCAAAGAACAAAAGAACAAACCTCTGGAAATGGACCATTCTACTCCAAGTACATCAGAATCCTCTGTACTCATTAGAATCATTAGAATTCCTCATCAGTTCTGCTGTGGGTTTTATTTGTTTGCTTAGTTTGTTGTTGTCTGGGTTTATTATTATTATCTAAATTTTGTTTTGACTTGATTTTTTTTTCTTTTTAGACAGGGCCACGCCATGTAGCACAGGTTAGCCCCAGATGCTTGCTCTTTTTCCCACCACCTCCCACACTCTGGTGTTACAGATGTGCATGTCAGGCATGCTGGATACTTTCAACAATCTTTTAAGAACTTGGCCTAGCATAAAAAGTATTCTCCACACATTTATATATAACTTAACTTATTTAAGAGATTTGAGGGATTTTAGGAGAGTCAAACCTGTAGCTGTTTGAATGAGAATGGCCCCCATCACGCATAGACTTGAATACTTGGTCACTAGAGAGTGGCAGTATTTGAAAGGATTAGGTGGTGCGGCCTTGTTGGAGGAAGTGCATGGTGGGGAGGCAAGCTTTAGAGTTTAAAAAGCCCAGGCCAGTCCCAGTGGCTCTCTTCCTGCTGCCTACAGCTCTGGATGTAAAACTCTCAGCTACTTCTCCTGAATCCAATTGAATGCCTTTCTTTGTAAGAGTTGCCATGGTCTTGGTGTCTTTTCAGAGCAATAGAACAATGACTAAGACAAAACCTTTTGTAATTTTCCTGTTTTTATTTTTTTAGATTCTCGCTTTTGTGGTTAAAACTGGCTTTCTGCTCATGAAAAACATGAATGGACAGACACCGAACAAAGAGAGAGATTATTAATTTTGATGTCGGACATTCTAATGAGGGTGGGGGTGCACATAGGCCCTGGTTACAATTGACCAGGGATGCAATGACACACAACAGATTTCTTTAGACCAGTGTTTCTCAACCTATGAAACAAGACTTTTTTGGGGGGGGAGTCAAATGACCCTTTCACAGGGGTTGCCTAAGACCTGGGAAAACAGAGATGTTTACATTATGATTCATAGCAATAACGAAATTACATCTATGAAGTAGCATCAGAAATAATGGTTTTATGGTTGAGGATCACCACAACTTGAGAAACTGTATTAAAGGGTGGGAGGATTAGAGGGTTGGGAATCACTGCCCTAGACAGTCCAAGTGTCAATATTTTGACCTGATATTTGTGAACACACTGTTATAATAGCCAGACATTTGTCCATATTTAAGCTTTATAGCAATCACTATGGGGGGGGGGACAGGATAGGGTCCTGAGAGCTCTTCCCCAGAGCCTGGTTTTGCCTGTGTGTATCACATCCCTCACTCCTGCACTGGAGGCGAAAGTGCTCCTCTACTATGTACTTCCACATTGTAAAAACTAAGGACTGACTGGTGTTAGAGAGTGAATCAGTCGGGGCGGGGCAGGGGGGGAGAACCATCAGTCTCAATGTTGGAAGGAAACTTAGACCAATAGATCAATAGATGAGGCTCTATCAAAGAGTTACAGACTAAAGTAATCTATTGGGTAATAAATTTGGAAAATACAATGCTAAAAGTGTCAGATATATCACAACTACTTGTTATGTAGTAGTACCTTTAGTGTTTAATGTAAAACAATGGGTTATTTTTTTTCCTGTATATTCTGGACTGGAAGCTTATGGATTTGATTTTATTATCTGTGCTTCCCCCTAGTGGTGGAGGGAAGATGCACATCCAGGTGGGTGTGGCTGATAGTTATACTTTATAATCAATTCAATAACTTTATAGAGGTGGCCTTTCTATCTAGACATTAGAGGGTTGTCTATACAGTTACAATTAACATTTTTTGTGTACAAATACTAGAAGATTTTTAACCTTCATGTACAAGGTTGTTAAACATATGTTTTAAACATAATACAAATTGTTCAATGAGTATTAATTGAAACTAGTCATGTTAACTAGGACCATCATTCCAGGACCTTTATGTTCCAAGATCAGAAGTGCAGGGACTTTAATGAAAGAGAGTCATATTGTTGCCCTAGAATGAACTAACAAATAATTCAATATGATATGAAGTGCATTGTAATATCATTTTAATGTTTCATTCTTTTTTATCCACCCTCTTCAGCCTCCCTCCAGACGACATAGGTTCAAAAGTTCAAGCAGGGCATGGTGGCTCCTGCCTGAAACTCTAGCCCTTAAGATGCAGAGGCAGGTGGGTTTAAAATTCAAGGCCAATCTAAGCTTCATATTCAGTTTTCAAGACAACTTGGGCTCCACAATAAGATCCTATCTCAAAAACATTTTTTTAAAAAAGGCAAGTAATCAGTTTCAGGACACTCCGTTCTTTCTTGTGACACCTAAACTAATACCAAGTCTGACACAATTTTTTCCCCACACTTTTTGGAAGCAAATGCTACCCTCTCTCAGTTTGTGGGGAAGGGTCCAGGACCTCCCTCATCAGTGCATCAGATGGTGGGCTGGTCAGGTCTCTTGCATGAAATGGTGTAGTGTTTGCACAAGACCTTGGGATATTCTCTAGATACGCTGAATCATCTTTGTCAGCAGAGTATATGCTGTGTAACTCAGTGTTGTGTGCTTAGAGATTGGTACCAATTTTTTTTAAAAGCCTGTGCATGTTCAGTACAGTACTTCTGAACAGTACAGTACTACTTTTGAATATTTTGGATATGATGCTGATTGAATCCAAGGATTCAGAGTGTGAAAATATAGAAGAATGTATACCCTGTGAAGAATCGTGTCTTTATCAATCATGTGTAGCCTTTCTTGCCCAAGGTGATAAGATGTAATGTTCACCAGAAAATTATGCCACATTCTTCAAGACCCATTAAATTTACTCTATAAAGAGTTTTAAGTGAATAAAATCAAAACCAAGGCAAATGGCTTTTCATCTTACTCTTCATATATTTTAAAAACATGCAATATCATCACTTTATCCCTTCTCCAGTATCAGTGTAGGTAACAATAATATTAAACCCAAGAGACATTAGGAAGAAAAAAATAACCCAGGAACTCTAGGGTTTATAACATAAAAACAATTGCAGGAGTAAACTTTCAGAGGTTGGAAGGATGACTACTCAGTTAATAGTACTTGTTGCTCACAACCACCAGTAACTCCAGATCCAGGGGATCGAACTCCCTCTTCAAGATTCTATGAAGACCAGGAATGCATGGAGTTTTTCTGTGTCCCAGCAGTTGTTCCCATATATCAACTAAGAGACTTATTTTTAATTCTAAGTGTTCAGCTGATAGTTTGGGCATGTCTCCAGCCAGCTCTTACAACTTAAATTAACCCATTTCTATTAATCTATGTGCTGCCCCAAGGCTCATTTACCCCATCTATGAACTCCATGTTGCTTCTTCCCATTCTGGCTAATTTCTCCTCAGACTCTGCCCTTCTTTTTCCCAGCATTCTCTCTGCTCCCAAAATCCTGCCTAGCTATCAGCCATCAGCTTTTTATTAACAATGAGAGCAACACATTTTCACAGTGTACAGAAGGATTATTTCACAGCAATGTAGTTCAATATATACATGTAGCAAACACTCATACGCATAAATAAATCTTAAAAAGCAAATGATCACAATGCCCAAAGCCATAAATACTGCTTGGAAGTATGATAAGAAAACAAAAGGGACTATGCCGTTGGGAGTATTGTCAGGAGAAAATGCATGGAGTGAGTGAGCTTTGCAAGTCCCACACAACACAAGACAGAAACGAGGCAATGTGGGCTAACCTGGACTAAACTAAACATCTCAACAATATCAATGCAGTATTAACAATAAGTCTCCCATAGTGTAGTCCAAGCTCAAATATACTTCGCTTCTATTCTATTTTAATTCTGTTGCTATGGCAAATGCCATAACCAAAAGCCACAGGGGAAAAAGTTGTGTTCTCTCTTGACCTTTAAAACAAAGATAGCTTGTTGTTTTATGTGGCATCACCTCAGACCAGAACACCCACTTACAGTCAAAGAAGTGCAACAGAAACTGAGATGAACCAGGGCCTCCTGGCTAACTCACAGGTTCACCCTTAGGTAGCTTCCTCATGCAGTCCAGGACCACTTACTAAGGGATTGATGCTGCCCAGTGGGCTGGGTTCTCCTGCCTTAAAAAACAATCAAGATAATCTCTCAGTTGAGACTATCTTCTCAGATGACTCTAGGCTGTGCCAAACTGTTAAAGATGACCAGGAAGCTGAGATGCCCAGGTAAGAGTAGACATTTCCAGTGTGGCATGGCCACAGACGCCAATAATTAAGTGACGTATGTTCATCTCTAGTAGATGATTAAAAGGAAGAATGCTTTAGATTCCAATAGCTTTGGTTAAGATGATGGAAATAATTCTGAGCCACTTGAAAAGAAAAACTCAAAATTACATTTAATTTGGGATCATTTAGGAAGTGACAACCAGCCAGGCAGTAGTGGCACATTCATTTAATCCCAGAACTCAGAAGGCAGAGGCTGGCAAATCTCTGTGACTTTGAGGCTAGCCTGGTCAATAGCAGAAGTTCTAGGACAGCCAGAGATACACAGAGAAACCCTGCCTTGAAAAAACAAAAAGAGAGGAGAGAGAGAGAGAGACATGGAGAGAAAGAGAGATGGAGAGAGATAAGGGCTGGGGGTTTACCTCATTGATAGAGCCTTGCCTGGCACACACTAGAACCTCCTTTGACCCTTAGCTCTGAAAAAATATGTAGGGAAATTACACTTAATGAAGTATGTTTAATAACTTAAATTTGATGTGATAATGCATGGGGGTCTCTAAAACTATGAGCATTAAAGGCCTGCCATTAAATATTTTAGACAGTCTTTCCAATAATCACTGTGTTAAATAAAGCTGCAATGTGGAACAGATTTGCCTTGCTGTGGAGTGAGGGAAAATAGGAAAGGCCACCAAAGGATGAGAACACTAGATGTTTCCTAAAATAGCTACAAAATGAATATGTCTTGGTTCAAATAGATGTCACTAAGGAAAGACTAGAGTGATAATTTATACTTTGTTTTACATGGAAGATTTTAGAGTATAGCTGACAGAAATAAAAATGACAGACATAAAATAAAGGTGGTTAGCAATCTGAGAAAAAGCTGATTTGATCTTCAACCTCCACATACATGTACATATACATGAGCATACATTCACAAAATAAGCACATAACACAATTATCTAGGAAATTTTTATGTGATGTGGAATGTTTCATCGATTTAATATATTTGATATGATAACAAGCATAGGAGGGTCTCTAAAAAACATGTATGAGTGCCTACGGCTCCCATTAAATAACTTAAATAGCCTTTCCTGTAATTCCTTTACTAAATGAAAAAGAAATGCTGGGAAGAGTTCTCTCTCACAGAGTAAAATAAAAAAATCTTTGAAATGTTAGCATTTACTTCCCCTTTGTTTAATTCTTCCTTTTAAGTCAAGCCTATTCTAGGAACAGATGTGCTTAGTTACACTAACTACGTGGTTTAGGCAGTTTGCCTTATGAGGAAGACACAAATCCAGTCAGACCTCAAGTATCAATAAATGTTTTATTGACTTCTCGTTTGAGCGGTGGAGAGTATCTGATCCATTTTCTAGGACCCTTAATTGACCAGTGTGTGGAAGTGCTGCAGCTCTGTGCTGGTTTTATGTCAACTTAACCCAAGCTGAAGTCATCAGAGAAGGGAACTTCAGTTAACAAACCGCCTCCATGATATCCAGCTGTGATGTGTGAGAGCCCAGCCTCTTGTGGGCAGTGCCATCCCTGGGCTTTCATTATGGACTTGGCCTTCCTGGAGCTCAGTATATAGACTGGGTTGGCTTTGAACTCAGAGATCCACCTGCCTCTTCCTCCCGAGTGCTGAGATTAAAGGTGTGAGCCACCACATTAAAAATTTAACTTAAAAAACTTTTTACTTTCTTATGGTAAAATAAGACCCTTTTTAAGTGAGCTGCCTAATGACACACTGGTAAAACCACACTGTAGTAAAATCAGCACCAGCATCCACCTCCAGAAACTCCGTGCCTATTCAGCAGCTCTCCTTGGCACCCTTCCTGGATGTTTGCAACACATTCTACTTTTGCATCTAAGTAGTTGACTATCTAAGTTAGCTCAAATCAATAAACCCATACATCAATTGTCTTTTGAATCTGACTCTGTTACCATCATATCAGCTCATTCACAATGATACATAAAAGTTGAACTTATTATAGGGTTCCATGTGATGTTTTGATATATGAATATATTGTCTAATATTCAAATCAGGACAAATACATCTGTGTTCTTAATTCAAGACTCTCACCATGTCACCAACTGTCTTGATTAGGGTTATGACCAAAAGAAACTCGGGAAAGAAAGGGTTTATTTCTCTCACCGTTCCATATAACTGTCCATCTTCAAAAGCAGTGAGGACAGGAGCTCAAGTAGGGCAGGAACCTGGAGGCAGGAGCTGATGCAGAGACCCTGGAGGATGCTGCTTACTGGCCAGCTCCTCATGCTTGCTCAACCTTGTAGAACCTCGGACCACCAGCCCAGGGATGGCACCGCCCACGATGGGCTGGCTCTTCCCACACTGATCGCTAATTAAGAAAATGCTCCACGGTTGGATATCATGGAGGCGGTTTGTTAACTGAAGTTCCTTCTCTCTGACGACTTCAGCTTGTATCAGGCTGACATAAAACCAGCACAGAGCTGCAGCACTTCCACACACCGGTCAATTATAGGGCCCTAGAAAACAGATCAGATACTCTCCTTTGCTCAAATAAGGAGTCAATTAAACATTTATATATACTTCTTCCTCCAGGTTCTTGCCCTGCTTGAGTTTCCGTCCTGACTTTCTTCGATGATGAGCTGTAATATAGAATTATAAGCTGAACAAACCCTTTCCTTCCCAAGTTACTCTTGGTCATAGTGTTTCATAATAGTAATCGAAACCCTAAGACAAACCTTCAGTCATCAGAGCAGCTCCTTGGAGGATCTGGGATCATGGGAGTCCTTGGTCATTTGCTTCTTACTACAAGCATCAATGTTTACCCCCATAAGCTAGAGAAAATGTTCCCTGTGCACACCACACTTTGAATGAAAAGCACAGGAAGGGGCTGGAGAGATGGCTCAGTGGTTAAGAACACCGTCTGCTCTTCCAGAGGACCCGGGTTCGATTCCCAGCACCCACATGGCAGCTAACAACTGTCTGTAGTTCCGGTTCCAGGCAAACACCAAGACAAATAAATAAATAAAATAAAGTTTAAAAAAAGAAAGAAAAGCACAGGAAGTACGGGTGGGGTTCCTGTGCCTATGCAGAAGTCAAAGTCATGTTCTTTTTTCCCTCCCTTATGACACTTGCACACATATATGCATTTATTTTTTTATTTTCATTTATATATCGACCACTCTTCCCCCCCCTTTCCCTTCTCCTGCTAGAAGTCATGTTCCTAAAGGTTTCAGGAACTCTCTTGATATCTGTGCATTTTGGAAACTAGAGGAGCCAATTTCAATATTATAAACCAGAGCAAACAGTTACTGAGTGAAACAAGCAAGTAGAATGGCAGTACTGTAGGGGGATGCTGCATTTTATGGAATAATATTTCATAGCAACAATAATAAATGAATTTGTGTTGAAATGTCATAGTTAGGGGCTGGAGAGATGGCTCAGCGGTTAAGAGCACCGTCTGCTCTTCCAGAGGACCCGGGTTCGATTCCCAGCACCCACATGGCAGCTAACAACTGTCTGTAGTTCCAGTTCCAGGCAAACACCAAGGCAAATAAATAAATAATAAATAAATAAAAGTTTTAAGAAATGTCATAGTTAGAATTTAGGGTGAAATTAATTCAAAATTAGTAGTGTTGTAGTTGTCATCTAGAACCAACATGTCTTCACACTCTGCAAATCTTTGGACCCATCTCTAATATAGCCTAGCACAGGGCTTTGTCACTTACCAGCCACAGACAGTGTCAGTCCATTAGTGCTCGAAGATGCTTGCTAATGTTTAAGTGTGTTTATCTCTATTTTTTCCACTAATTAGAAAGAGAAAGTATAACCCCTGTGAGTTGGTTGTTATACCTCTAATATTTGGAGAGGTGGTTTCCCCTCCTTGGACCAGTTTAACTGTCACACCTACCCAGGTGAAAAGAAAATTGTGAGCAAGATTTTCCCTTGGTGTCTCTCATACATGAGAGCCGGGTCCCCTTGAGAAACTTAAGTACTTTGTAAATCAACACAGCAGTTAAAGGGACAAACTATGTTTCCTTCCTGGAGAAAGATCTCAGGAATAGTGTCTAGGTCTGGGGATATGCACAGAGCAAGTCTGATTTGTACCTGGAATGGAAAATCCCCTCCACTCAATGTCATGATTCATTGACTAGACCAGAGAGTCAACAGGTCATGCGCTGTTGGCTTGTGATGGTTTGTGCATCTGTCTTCCTGAGCAGAATAGGTGGGAAGACAAATCTCTCCTGGGAGATTTTCTGGTACTTTCCTATCATAACTGGATCAACTTTGGGGGTGCAGCAGAAGACAACCGAGCAGCATAAGAATAGAGGGGGACTCTCAGGAAGGAAGCCGACTATGGTTGAACCCTTGATTTAGGGTTCTCCAAAGCAACAGACATATATATAACCATGTAATCCCCTGAGGCCAGGAACTTGGTAGTCACCCTGTGGATCTGGGGATGGAGCCTCAGAGCTTGTACATGCTGGGTAAGTGCTCTGCCACTGACCTATCTCCAGCGTTGTAGTGACTCTTGGACCAGTTTTATGTCAGCTTGGTACAAGCTGAAGTCATTTGAGAAAACTGCCTCCATAGGATTGGCCTGCAGTTGGGAGCAAGTCTGTGGTGGGTTTTTGTTTTTGTTTTTGTTTTGTTTTGTTTTTGCTTTGTTTTGTTTTGTTTTTTGAGGTTGATTCTGTTGGTTTTGCGCATGAGTAGAGATGCGTGCACACACTCACGCTACCAAGGCCACACGAGAGTTCATTTAAGAGAGTTCTCAGGCGGGTACAGGAGCAGAGAAGCAGGACAGAAGGAGACAGAGACCATAACATGGCGTCTCTTTTTATGAGAAGGGGTGTGCATGGGTTTACGGAGCCACGCCCAGGGCCGTGCCTCCATACCAGGTGCGTCCTGCCGGGAGCCATGTTGGCTTCACCATGTGGAGTGCCGGGAATACTTACAGATGCCCCATTGTCCATGGGGCCACCCTTTGCCTGAAGGTCCTTGATGCTATTAGGAAGCAGGCCAAGCCAAGAGTCAGACAGTAAGCAGCAGTTCTCTGTGTCCTCTGCTTCTCTTCCCACCTTCAGGTTCCTGCCCTGGCTTTCCCCAGACTTACAGATGAAGTAAACCCTTTCCTCTCCAAGATGTATGTGGTGCTAAGTTTGTTGGTTTTGTTTTGTTTTTATTGCCAGTTCTGTTTGGTTCTATCCTGGGTCTCTGGGCTACACAGCCTCTGCTTCCTGGCCCCAGGAATAATATCTTAGGTGGACTCCCTCTCATGGCATGGGTGCCAAGCTGCGCCAGTCATCGGTTGGCCTATTCCATAATTTCTGCACCACTTTTACCCCTGCACATCTTGTAAGCAGGACAATTTGTGAGTGGAATGTTACACAGCCCAATTGGTATCCCATTCTCTCCACTGGAAGTCTTTCCTGGTTGCAGGAGACGGCCGGTTCAGACTCCATACCTCTGTTACCAGTCTTATCTACGGTCACCATCATAGATTATTGGGAGTGTCTATTGCACTAGGTTTCTAGTTCATCCCCAAGATACTCCCCAACTCCTGTTGTTACTCCCAGTATGCTGCTTCTCCATCGTCCCCCAACCCATTTGATTCCTCCTGTTTCTATCACCACCCATCCCCAGTTCCCCCATTGTATCTATTCTACTTCCCTTTTCGGGGAGATTCATCATTCTACCTTGAGCCCTCCTATTATTTAGCTTCTCCATGTCTGTGGACTGTAACATGATTATTCTTTGTAGCTAATAATCACAAGTTATAACCACATAGCATGATTTATAAGGCAAACCCTGTGTGTCTTTCTGCATCTGGCTCACCTCACTCAGAATGTTTTTTTTCTAGTTCTATCCATTTGCTTACCACTTTCATGTGCTATTTTTTTCAATGGTCAAGTAATACTTCACTGTGTGAATAGGGCACATTTTCTTTATTCATTCTTTAGTTGAGGGATATCTAGGTTGTTTCCAGTTTCCGGCGGTTATGAATAAAGCTGCTATGAACATAGCTGAGCAGGTATTCTTGTGGTATGATTGAGCATCCTCTGGGTATATGCTCAGGAGTGGTATTGTTGGTTTGAGGTAGATCAATTCCCAATTATCTGAGAGACCATCATATTGATTTCCAAAATGGTTGTACAAGTTTACGTTCCCACCATCAATGGAAGACTTCCCCTTGCTCCTCATCCTCTCCCGCATAGGCTGTCACCTGTGTTTTTGATCTTAATTACTCTGACAGCTGTAAGATGGTATCTTAGAGTTGTTTTCATTTACATTTTCTTGATGACTAAGGATGTTGAGCAATTCTTTAAATGTTTCTCAGCTATTTGAGATCCTTCTGTTCAGACTTCTCTGTTTAGATTGCTACCCCCTTTTTAAATTGGATTATTTGTGTTATGCCCAAATCTTGACCTCCCATAGAGACCACTGGCGACAGGGATGTCTGGAATGCAGCAGCAAGGTTTACTGGCAGCACAGCATAAGCCAGGCAGGGAGCTTTACTCCAAGCTTCTCTGGTAACAGAGCAAGGAGGAGCTGTGGTCCTTGGTTACAAGAGGTTTTTATTGGCAAAAGCTACAACAGAGTCCGTTGCTTGGGAACATGGTGTTACGTGCTACTGATTGGCTCATGCTCAGGGACTTTCTGCAGCAGGATATCTTTGGACCGCACCTGGGTGGACCCCAGCTGGACCCTACCTGGGGTGGCTGATTTTTTTTCCCAGAACTGGACAAGCAAGAATTTATTCTTCTCCCAGAACTGGACAGGTGTCTTGGCTAATCTCCCAGAACTGGGCAGGCAGAAAACTATTCTTCTCTCAGAACTGGGCAGGCCCCCTGCTAGGTCTATTCTTCTAGGACAAGTTCTTTTCCCAGGACTGGTCAGGCATTTCTATTGTTCTCCCAAAGCTTCGTAGGCCCCCTGCCAGGAATGCAAAACTAAATTTTATTTTACCTTTTTTATAAAATAGCTACTAAAATACAAAATGGGATTTCTTGAGCTAACTTTTCTCTCTTCAATTTGGTTTGTTGCTGTCTACTTTCTTGAGTTCTTTATGTTCTTTGGAAATCAGCCCTCTGTCAGATGCAGGCTTGGAGAAAATCTTTTTTCCATTCTGCAGGCTGTTATTTTTGTCCTATTCAGAGTGTCCTTTGCCTTACAGAAGCTTTTCAGTTTTATGAGGTCCCATTTATTAATTGTTGGTCTTAATGCCTGTGATATTGGTGTTCTTTTCTAGAAGCTATCTCCTGTGCCAATGCGTTCAAGGCTATTCCCCACTTGCTCTTCTATCAGGTTCAATGTATCTGATTTTATGTTGATCTACATGCACTTTAGTTTTATATGCAGTGATAGATATGGATATATGTGCATTCTTTTATATGTGGACATCCAGTTATGCAGTATCATTGCTGAAGATGCTTTTTTATTGTATAATTTTGACTTTTTAAAATCAAAATTTAGTTTCCATAGGTGTGTGGATTTTTGTATGGGTCTTTGATTAGATTCCATTGATCAACCTGTCTGCTTTTACAATAATACCACGCAGGGCTTTTATTATTATTATTATTATTACTCTAGCTCTATAGTAAAGCTTAAAGTCAGGAATGGTGATACCTCCAGAAATTCTTCTATTATACAGAATCGTATTGCATGAATCCTATTGAGTATATAATGAAAACCTGGAAGCAGATATCGGGAAAAAGCTGGAATATCAGAGAGATAGAGAAACAAACTACATCCATTTCTTATTTACCAACTCTTCAGGCCTGTCTCCACAAAATCTCCCGATTCTAACTTTTCTCTTCTTAGCCCACTAAGGAAGCATCTGAGAAAGCTGGAAAAAAAAGATAAAAAACAGAAACCTCTCCTTTTCCTCCTTTGGTACACAATTTGGTAAAAATTACTGCCTAACATCTATATCTCCTTATTTCTAAGAAAAGTTGGAAGTCCCAGTTCAATTATAAATTAATGCTGGCTTTGGAGTTGGAGTGTGGCTCTTTCCTTCTCTAAACCCAAGCATGTTTGTTAAGGGAAAATGCAAAATCTCTGTATCATATCAGAAGAGCCATCTGATATGGGACAGAAGAAAAACTAAAATTAAAGGATTACTCTATTGCTACTATTCTTATGATCTTTTAGTATAAATAATATCTCAGTTTATAAGAATAGCATATTTTAAACTTTTTGTCATGTTATTAATGTTCATATCGAGTACTAATTAATTTTAGAAAAAGACTTTATCTAGCTTCCTATACATTTTAGGGGGGTTGAGTCTCTTATCAGTTTTCTGCAATGAACTGTGACAATGTCTACCTTTGACCAGAGAGCAGGAAGTAAATTTAAGAACACAATGCCCACATTCCCAAGAGGTAGAATAGATAATTTTGGGGAATCAGCACCTAAACCTATAATTACCCATATCCAGATGCCTAGACACCAGTGTAAGAAGCTATAGCACTAGAGAGAGCAAGCTCTGCATCTCCTTTGAACAGCATAGTAGAGCTGGCCCTGGTGGTGTGGGTACCAGTGAACCTGCCCCAGGGCATGAGAGCCCTCCCCCCACCACTGCAGTGGATGAGCTAGCCTGGGCAATTCTGGAGAACTTGACCTTGTGGTGAAGATGAAGGAGAGCTAGCAGGTTGATCAGTTCAGCCACTCCCCAGGTCCAGATCAGAGCTGTGAGTTGGCCCACTCATATATCCACCCCATTTTAAACTGCTGGAGCTCTTGAAGGAGCCCAGTCCAGCAGATCTAACAATGTAGGATCTCCACCATTAGGGGGAATAATAGGCTATCCAAGAGAACTCCAGGGAGCCTTGGTATTGATAGTGTAGAAGAAGGCAGACGCCTTGAACCACACCGATGATTCATTGCAATGAACATGTACAAGTAAAGATAAGTGAACTAAAGGGTGTACTGTGGGACTCACTGTGGCACACTACAGCTTTTATGACAAGATTTTTTAAAATTTAATTTAATTTAATTTTGAGGGGGAAGTTGTAAGGGCTAAGGGTGAATGCGAAGGAAATGGGAGAAGAGTAGAATTGGGGTGCATAAAGTGAAATTCACAAAAAAATAATGAAAAGGTTTTTTTTTTTAAAAAAAAAATGAATACACAAAGAAATATGAGACACACACAACAAAGCACAACCAATAACAATCAGGGCAATATGTCACCACCAGAGCACAGCTATCCTACTACAGCAACCCCTGAATATTCCAACACAGCTGAAGCACAAGAAAAAGACCACAAACCAAATTCATGAAGACACTAAAGGTCCTTAAAGAAAAAATAAATAAATCTCTTAAAGAAATCAGGAAAATATAAACTGTAGTGGGAAATTAGGAACTATATATGTGAACAATTGCGTCATAGGACTAGAGATGAGCGGGGCGTGGTTAACTAAAAAAGATTTTAAAAGTGACGGTGTTAAAAATTAAATAGTTAAAGTTGTTATTACTTCACATTTCAACAAAGACACTCAAGTGTTAAAACTCTATTGTTTAAGATAAACAGCCTTAAACCAATCCCTATACATTTTTTCATATCAACATTTTAGATATTAAATTACACTTTATAGTTGTTGTTTGTTAGCAGTAGTTTGACCTCACTTATGTTAATATCTTTCTCTTTCCCAGACACTGTCTTATAATGATCCCTATAATATATAGTTTTATACCTAGTTTAAAACCTTCCTATTTAGACAAAACGGGGAGATGTAGCGGGAAATCAGGAACTATATATGTGAACAATCGCGTCATAGGACTAGAGACGATCGGAGCGTGGTTAACTAAAAAAGATTCCAAAAGTAGACCTTCGAGGGAGAGGACCAGGACAAAAAGTCGTCATTCTCTCGCGAGAGTTCCCCGACCGAGTACACAGTTCGCTCCAGCTGCCCAGGAGTTCAGATGTACAGCGTAAAAATAAAAAATCTTCCTTAGAAAGGCTCCGGTGCGCTGCAACCTCATCCTGTCATCTTCTCCTAAAACCGGCTCTATTTTATAAGCTATTTTCACTAAATAAACCCTGTTTAAAACATATCTCAGGGCGGGTTTCTACCACAATAATAAACAATGAGAGAAAGTGAATAAATTCCTTAAGAAGGCCAAGAAAAACCAAACAAGTAAAGGAAATGAAAGAAACTGTTCAAGACCTGACCTGAAAATGAAAATAGAAGCAAACACACACACACACACACACACACACACACACACACACACACACTGAGAGAATCCTGGGTATGGAAAATCTAGGAAACCAAACAGGGACCCATCACCAACACAATACAAGAGATGGAAGAGAGAATCTCAAGTGTTGACGGTAATGATAGAAGAAACTGATAGGTTGTTTAAAAATGTTAAATCTAAAAAAATTCCTGAAAGAAGACATCTAGTAAAAGACCAAGCCCAAGAATAATAAGAATAGAAGGAGAAAATTCCCTGCTCAAAACCCAGTAAATAGGGGGCTAGAGAGATGGCTCAGTGGTTAAGAGCACCGTCTGCTCTTCCAGAGGACCCGGGTTCGATTCCCAGCACCCACATGGCAGCTAACAACTGTCTGTAGTTTCAGTTCCAGGCAAACACCAAGGCAAATAATTAAATAAATAAAGTTTTAAAAAATAATAATAAAAAAAACCCTCAGTAAATAGTTCTAACAAATCATAGGAGAACATTTTCTAACCTTAAGGACAAACCTAAAAAGGTACAAGAAGCTATCAGAACATCAAATAAATTGGATTAGAAAAGAAAACCCCCCTGTCACATAATAATCAAAACACTAAACATACAGAAAGAAAAGAATAATAAAAGCCTAATAACATGTAAAGGAAGACCCATTAGAATTACACCCAACATCTCAAACTAAAATTCTAAAACCCAGAAGGGCATGGACAGTTATCTTTCAGACTCTAAGAGACCACAGATGTCAACCTAGACTACTATATCCATTAAAACTTTCAATCACTATAGGTGGATAAAACAGGATATTCGATGACAAAGTCAAATTTAAACAATATACATCCACAAATCGCACCCTACAGAAGGTATTAGCCTCATATCAGTAAAACCATTATCACCACCAACAACAACGTAACAGAAATTAACTATCAGTGGTCATTAATATTATTCAATATCAATGGACTCAATTTCCCAATAAAAGTCACAAGCTAACAAAATGGGCTCAAAACCAAGGTTCTACTGCTTATAAGAAACATACCTCAACATCAAAGATAGATATTATCTCAGAATAAAGGGTTGGAAAAAAAATGTCCCAAGAAAGTGGATCCAAGAAGCAAGTTAATACCATGAATGCTGGGAGGTAAACTGGTCCTCAAGAAGAACAGGAAGTGCCCTTAAGGTCTAAGCCATCTCACTCCTGAACAAGGCCTTTCAGACATAGTATAAACAAAGTCTTCACTACCATCTGCTAGCAAGTATTTGTATAAGGGTTGCTTCTACTTGACCTGAAGACATACAACTGCTGAGGCATAGATTTATTATGATGGCATTATAACTGAGACAGATCAAATCTGCATAGCCGTAAATACTTTTTTTAACAGGAATAAACTCTTTTTGTCCTCAAAGTTTTTCTGACCTAAAACAGGGCTCTATTGCATCACCCTGCAGAGACTGGAGCATATTACTCATGTCCCATCATTCATAACATGCACCTTTGGTCCTCTGTAATAGGATATGAGTCAAATTCATTTCCAATGAATTTAAGCAGTGTCAAAAATAAGTTGGGAACAAATCCTTCTGGTATTTGGCTAAGTGTTTTTTTCTACTATATTCAGGGCAGTCAGAAAAGTCTGGTTTGCTTTTTTAAAAACAAGGGCTGGTGAAGAAACTTGGTTGCTAGAGTACTAGCCTGAAATGGCCAAATCCCTGGGTTGGATACTCAGGACCATATAAACTGGATGTGGTGGCACATGGATGTAGTCCCAGCACTGGAGGGATAAAGGAAGGAATTCCAGAAGTTCAAGGTCATTCTTAGCTACATAGGGAGGAAGTCTGAGGCCAGTCTGAATTACATGAGCCCCTTTCTCAAAACTGAAATTAGACCGGGACCTGTGCTCTCTGCGGCGTCCCAGCCCACTCTGGAGCAGGGGCAGCTGAACTCTGCACCTGGCCACACCCGCAGCCCCTGCTGTTCAGGGAATCTACTAAGAGCCCTACTGCGACCCTGAACTGAGTGTTCTGAGCAAACTAACTGCAGGGGTCTCTGAGGGGCGGATTCGAACCCTGACCAGAGGTGAGGA
>PVIH01012982.1:0-60794 GCA_004025045.1 Sigmodon hispidus | reverse complement strand
AACTCTCCCTCCCAGGCTGGGATAAAGGCACTGAGGCCTCTAGCCCCCTCCTGACCTCTGGGCGGGGTCCGAATCCGCCCCTCGGAGACCCCAGCAGTTGCTTTTCTCAGTTCGAGGTTGTGGCGGGGTTTCCCTCAGCAGGAGCTGTGGAAGTGGTCAGGGACAGCGTCCACCTGCCCCTGCCCCAGAGAGCGCTGGGGTTCTGCAGCCAGCGCTGGGTCCCGGAAGTGGCTCTTCTAGATTTTCCATTTTGTGAGGTATAGATTTTTAAAGTATGACCTGATAATTCTCTGGATTTAATGGAGGTCCATTGTTATGTCCCCATTTTGATTTCTGATTTTGTTGATCTGGATACTCTCTCTCTGCTATTTGTTTGGTTTGGACAAGGGTTTACCTATCTTGTTGACTTTCTCAAAGAATCAACTCTTTGATTCACTGGTTCTTTGTATTGTTTTTTGTTTCAATTGTATTGATTTTAGCTCTAAGATTGATTATTTCACCTCCTTCAAGTGAGGTTGTTTCTAATTGTTCTAGGGCTTTCACCTGTACTGATAGTTCTCTTGTGTGGGATTTCTCTAATCTTTTCATGTAGGGATCTAGTTCTATGAATTGTTTTAAGACTGTTTTCATTTTGCGGATTCATTTTTGTTAAATTCTAGGAAGTCTGTGATTTCCTTATTAAATTTTTCCTTGACCCAGAGGTAGCTCAGTTGAGTGATATTTAATTTTCATGAGTTGGTAGGCTTTCTGTGATTTCTGATGTTGTTGAACTCTACAATTATTCCATGGTGATCTGAAATGGTACAAGGAGTAATACCCATTTTTTGAACCTGTTGATATTTGCTTTATGACCTTGTATGTGGTCCATTTTAGAGAAAGTTCCATAGGGTGCTGAGTTATATGTATATTCTTTTTTTTAGTGTAGAGGGTTTGGTATATATCTACTAAGTCCATTTTGACTTCTGCAAGATCCCTTATTACTGTCTTGAGTTTCTGTCTGGTTGACCATTTCAAGGGTATAAGTGAGTTATTTAATTCTCCCATTATTAGTTTGTTAAGACTGATACGAGGTTTAAGCTTTAGTAGTGTTTCTTTTATATATATTGGTGCTCTTGTGTTAGAGGCATATTCAGGATTCAAATTCCATCTTGGTGGATTTTTCCTGAGATAAATATGTAGTGACTGTCCTGGTTTCTTTTTGTGGATTTTAGTTGAAAGTCTGTTTTTTTAGATATTAGAAAGGCTGTACCAGTTTGTTTTTTAGGACCATTTGGTTAAGAAGTTATTTCCCAAAGTAGCTTAGTCTCTTTGCGAGCTTGGGACCTCCTGCCCTTGCTGGGGAGAAGATATAGTGATGAGGAGAAGAGTGAGTGATGGGGAGGAGAAGGGTGGGAAAAGAGTCTGAATAAGGAGATGCATGCATAAAATATGAATTTATTCATAAAAAAAACTACTAACAAAAGAGAAGTCTTTTCCCAACCCTTTCATCTGAGTCTGTATGTGTTTTTAAAGCTGAGGTGTATTTCTTATATGCAGCAGAAGAATGGTTTCTGTTTTTGTGTCCATAATGCTAGGGTGTTTCTTTTCCTAGGTGAATTGAGTCCATTGATATTAAGGAATATTAATGACCAATAAATGATATTTCTTTTCATTTTGGGTAGTAGCTTGTAATTCCTCTTTTTTGGGATGTCTTCTGTGGTTTTATCAATTTTTGTGATTACATGGGTATTTCTGGTTTCCTTAGGTTGGAGATTTACCACTAGGGCTTTTGTATGCCCAGATTTGTGGTAGGTATTGTTCAAATCTGGTTATGTTAGTAAAATATCTTGTTTACTCCATCTATGTTGATTGATATTTCTGCTGGGTACAGTAGTCTAGGTTCACATCCATGTAATTTTAGTATCTGTATATTGTCTGAACAGGACCTTGTTGATTTCATTGTTTCTATTGAATATTTGGGTGTTATTCTGATGTTATGCTTTTATAGGTGATTTGGCCTTTTTCCTTTGCAGCTCATAGTATTTTTTTCTTTTTTTCTGTAGGTTTAGTGGCTTGATTATTATATGGAGAACAGACATTTTATGTGGGTTTAGTCTATTTGGTGTTCTGTATGCTTCTGTATCTTTACAGGCATTTCCTTCTTAAGGTTGGGAAAGTTTTCTTCTATGATTTTGTTGAATATTTTTTTCTGTGCTTTTGAGCTGGTGTTCTTCCCTTCTTTGATTCCACTTATTCTCAGGTATGGCCATTCATGGTGTCCCAGATTTCTTGGATATTTTGTTATCCAAGTGTTGGATAACATTAAGTGTTATGACTTTTTTGGTTTGAGTTTTTTTTTAACCGATGTATCTATTACCACTATTGTGTATTCCACCCTAGAGAATACTAGATAAAACATATTTAATTTTCAGTGGCCAAAACATTCAACTGTATTTAACAAATCACACCATATAGCAAATAGAATAAATAAATGACTTATAATAGATCTATTTTAAACATAACAAAATTTATGTTATATTAATAAAAGAAACATAATTCTTAAAATATAATATTTAGTAGTTTTTCACCAGTAATATACAGCCTTGAGATAGCTGAGCAAAGAATTACCATGTAACATGAATATCTGTCAAAGGCTTATATCAATGCAAATATACTATAAGAAATAATATTAATCATCTAAAAAGACATTTCTTTATCTTATGTATCAAGTGGAAAACTCTATACCAATTATGTATTTACATTTTTAGTATATATTAAAATTATTCTAGTCATACAAGAGTTACCTAGTGAAAACCAATGCAAACTAATCCACTGAAGCTTTCAAGTTACAAATGAGAATTTATTGTAGTAACTCACGTGTTATCTATATGGGAAGCAACAGCACAATTTTGGCTTCAAGATTTGAAACTTTAAATCTAAGTTGTGAGTGTTCACTTTTTCACATAAATGATTAATTTAAATTGATCAGAAAAATTAATATTGATACATGGTGGACTGCCTCTGTTGCTTTTGGGCCAGTGGCAAGAAAAACCATCATGGTTGAGAATCAGTAGTTGAGCAAAGTCATTCACCTTCCTATATCAGAGATGAAAAAATGGAATAACAAAGAAGGGGAGAGAAGAAGGAGGGATGGAATGAAAGAGAAAAAAGGAGGGAAGAAAAATTGAAGGGAAGAGACAGAGATAAACAGAAAAACACACACATATAGATAGAGACAGAAATACGGAGACAGAGAGAAAGAGAAAGGGAGAGAGAGAGAGAGAGAGAGAGAGAGAGAGAGAGAGAGAGAGAGAGAGAGAGGAGAGCTGGAGTCTCTAAATGTAAGAAACACTCTGTCAGCACATTCCCTTCAATGACTTCCTCTTTCTGATTGAACACTACCTACTGAAGTTAAAACCATATCTCAATTTTGTCAAAAATTTCTGGACAAATCTTTAACATGGGCTCATTGGATGCTATAAAAGTTCCAAGTAATAACATTTTTATTTTCATAACTGCATATCTGATGTACATTTTTGTTTGCTATTCCCTGGTTTTTCATTGTGCACATTTTTATATTATTCACCAAATACTTCCTTTGGCATTAATTGATAACCATCTTAATAAGAATCTTTATTTAAAGAAAAAAAAACTAGAAGCAGTGGACTTTTCTTTGTTTAAAAACATGTACATGAGATGCATTTTAATTAAAGAATGGCACTTAATTAGAGTACAAACACCTTGGTATTATAAACGATAAGGTAATTCAGAGCCAAGGAGTTTGGCTTCAAGATTTAAATTTAGGTGATCACAGATGATGTAGTAAGCAAAATAAAGAACATCCAACAGCTACCCCAAGATATAGCAGCCTTCTATCATAAATTTACAACACAGGTAATCTAGCTCAACTTTGTAAAAGAAGAGATTGGTGTGTAGTCACAACTTCACACTGGCATTTTAGAGTGAAAAATGGCAAATGCAAGGACACAGCAACTTGCAGCATGATATTTTTTTGACAGTTTGGAAGGGAACATTTAAAATGATCTGCATGGAATCAAATCAATTTTTTTCTTATGTGACTTTATTCACAATAAAAAAAGAAAAAAAAAGATGGAAAATATACAGAGTTTGGATACCATAGGGAAAAATATTTGCCTCGAATATAGATATTCTTTTATAATTTTTAATTTTTTATGCTATTTAGAAAAACTTCCACAATTATCAAGGGTTTTTGATTGTTCTTTATTGGATAAAATAATTTAAAATTTCATTTCAAAAAGACAAAATAGAAATAGAATAAATATTAGTACAAATGGTTGAAGATCTGAGTCTCTTAAAATGCAATGTTTATTAATTAATGGTCAAAATTTAAAGTCTGAAATAACAAAGTAGAAAAATAAAATATAACAATACTTATTAATGACAAAAATAAAAAGAAGTATAAAGTTCCAAATAGCAAAATGTGTGGATAACAATTAGTGTGTTCTAAAATCAGAAAAACTTGCCCCACACTTGTACAAGATCTTTTTCTTTACAACCTTACGAAGATAATTGTAATTTTTATATCTGAACTTTCTAATTCAAAAACATTGGATTCGGGCTGGAGAGAGAGATGGATCAGCCATTAAAGGCTAGGCTCACAACCAAAAACATGGGGTCAAAAAATGATGTCCATGTTAGAGATCCCAAGAGGTTTATTGTAGAAATTAGGTCCTAAAATACATTGCTACTAAGTAGTAATAAATCCTAAGATATTTAAGACTATTTTGAATTTTAAATAAAAAGTGTGTTTTACTTTACATTAAAATGCTTATTATAGAAAAAAATTGTAAAGAAAAACAATATCTGATTTCAAATTGGATTAGATAACTCTATATAGTAAAGATCTCATTGACTTATTAGTTTCTCAAAATAGATTGTTAAAAAAAACTTGATACATTTGAAATAAGAGGTAATATATTCATATAATCAAATATTTAACTTACATTAATTTTCTAAAACAAAGCTAATGTCTTTTGTTATGCACTTCCTCAATTATGCATTAACACAATAAAGTTTAACTTAATTGTCTATTACTTAAAGGTAATTTTTCAATTATCTTCACAAAAAGAATGTGTTCCCAAATTAGAAGAGTAAGTTGACTCAATTTTTTTTCATAATGTAGTACAGTTACAATTGTAGGAGCAAGTGATAATGGAAAAGGGAAACACCAATCATTGGGTTGGTGTTTCTACCACCATAAGCTCTAGCACAGGGTTTCCTTTCTTTGAAGTCAGAATGTTATATTACATTAGAGATTTGGGCATTTTATGATTGTGACAAGTAATATTGGTTGTCAAACTCTTTTTTTCTTTTATTTTCTTTTTCCTTCTTTTTATTGTGAATAAAGTCTCATTTTATTATCCATGTGTCCCTTTGTTCAAACTCCCTTCCCCCTTCTGCCCCTCCCAGTACCTCTCTCTTCTCCCCATCTCCTTATCTCCTTTTCAGCAAAAGCAGAAGGGTCCCAAGCTCCCAAGGTGGCTTAATTCAGCATCCACTCCAGGCAGATATGCTTTCCTCACCCCAACATCAAGACTGGGTCAAGTCTTCCACTGGAGGGATTGGGCTTCAATGTGCCAGTCCAAGGTGTTTCAGAACCCAAGCTGTTCAGTGGTTGTGGTTTGCAGCTTGGAAATTCTTTGCTTTTTGTTTAAAGTCTACTAATGAGTGGGTACATCACCTGCTTATCTTTCTGGGTTTGTGAGACCTTGCTCAGGAGGATATTCTCCAAATACATTCATCTTCCTGCAAATTTGAGTATATCATTTTTTCTTACTGCTGAGTAGTACACCATTGAGTAGATGTACCACAGTTTTTTGATCCATTCTTCACTTGACAGATATCTATGTTGTTTCCAGGTTCTTGCTATTACAAATAATGCTGCTATGCTTTTAGAGTGTGAATATGCATCTGTAGGATATACACCCAAAACTTATGAAAACCTGATCTTTGACAAAGAGGCCAAATACATTCAATGGAAAAATGATAGTATCTTTAACAAATGTTTGTCAAACTTTTTGCCATGAAAATCACAGAACTATGCTTCTCTCTTGATGAGTCTTTGAGAGTATTGAGGTAGAAAGGGGAATTCCTTTGTAGTGGCCAACCTCTCTTCCTGTGGGGATCCATACCTAAAGAGGACTGAAAAACAAACAGTGCTTTGTTTGCTGAGATAAGTTGTTGATGATGAGTTTGTCTTGTCTATCCCTGCCGCTGTTGCCACTACAACCTAGTTTCTTCAATTGCTGTATATGGACTGAGCACTAATATTTATCTTGGAATCTTTCTAGCATGCTACCTCAGACTGGGATTAGTGAAGCATACCTTGTCATGAACTGAACCATAACCACTCTAGCATTCAGGAAACCATTGCTGGATTAGCCAGTCTCTGACATGTAATCTATGCTGATAATCTAACATATTCCTTATCTCAATTCTATTTTCATAGAAAATAATGACTAATATAATTATCTTTCTATCTCAAGTTTCTTTGAGGTTGCTTAATTAGAAAGCAAAGTGGAAGTGCTGCAAAATAAATACCACATTCTAAATATATCCATACAATACTTAAAAATAGTTGGTAACTGCTGGTAAGTATAAAGTAAGATGTAGTAACAAATAATGTTAGACATAACATAAACCTGTTATAATGATATTTATTTAATACAATATTAAAAGTTCCTTTTTACACCTCATTTTCTTGTATATCTCTAATAGGACATAACAATTCTACCCAAATTTAGTGCCATAATTTTTTTTTGTACTGGTTCAATACAGGAATATGTGTGCTTCATTTTTAGATACTTTGCTTTTGTTATTACTTATTTAGTTTAATTCATTGCAGAAACTCTCAATCTGTAGTCAAATCTCCACTGAAGAAGTGTTTATCTGCATACATGTTCAGTATGACACAGAGTCAAGTGTCACACCACCTTGCCAGCAAGGAACACGCAACACCGGATCCTTCCCTTTGCAGTTTATTCGGGCCTTTAATTATCTTATTGTCTCTCACTCACTCACTCACTCACTCACTCACTCACTCTCACTCTCAGACATATGACAAACGACCCCAGAGGGAAGTCCGCTCCTGGCTAAATACCCTCTGTGCTCCCAATCCCGGTAAGCCACGTAGACATTGCCCATAGGTCCCCAGGCGCCGGAAGCAAGTCACCATCCTCGCCTACAGCCAATAAGGAGTTGTTTACTCCCGAGAGCACTCACCTTCAGAAAAGGTGGAAGGCGGAAACCAGTGCCACCTTTAGGGCGTGGTACAACACAGCTCCCTACAGATCCCCCTTTTTATTAAGAAAAAAAAAAGCAGGCAGAAGCAGAGGTCTAGTCTCTGAAGCACAAAAGGAACATGTACAGGTATCGCTCCAGGTGTCATCCATCCAGACAATCCCTGACCCGTCCGACACCCTTTTCACAGAGGCAGGCAGTTGGGTGTCAACCTGTGTGCAACCAGACTTACTCCTCATGAGTTCCCATAAGCCAGAGTACTCATGTGCAGTGCTAAACCTCGCATCCTGCAAAACATTCTTAAGGCCTCTCCTTTAAAGAGGCCAAACAAACTTAGGGGGACTGACCGACTCCAATGGCTGAAAATGCTTGGACAACCGTGGCTGCATCACACGACACTGAAGGAACCTAACATGGCAAATGCACCACAGGCAAACTCGGAATATCAGCACCATCAGGCTCGCCAGAGCTCCCATTCCCGCCCACTCTTTCTGGTGATCCACAGCAGTGGAGAATCAAGAAGCCAGTCCTTCTGCCAGGTCCGGCATCCACTCTGGTAGAATTCATGATCACCATGGTCACTCTCAGCTGGGCCATCAAGTTCTCGAATTCACCAATCCAGTTTCCTAAAAAATAACTTGACAACTGTTTAGACAGATTTGCAGCATGAATAAGGTTCTGATATTGTACACTAGTCCCACGTAATTCTGAAAACTTCAGAATTCACAGCCAAGCTAGGCCAGCCACTAAAGAGTATCAATCCACTCTTGGACCAGGTCAATCCTTTGATTAATAACCATCAAGCCCTTTTTTAACTGGGCAATCAGATTCTTTTGTATGTCTAGAGCCTGTACTACATTAGCCAAGACCGCATTCAAAGTCTGCGCAGTCTGCACGGCATGGCTCGTGGCTCCTATGGCAGCCAATGAAATGACTGCAATTATGGCAAGCACTTATCTGCACCATCAGGGCCAGCAACAGGAGCCTCTGCATCATCTGCTTACTCCCCGGCCTCATTTACCTTTTCCAATTGAATCTTCCTGGTCAGACGCTCCGGTACCCAAACTGGATCATTTCTATCCTGGGGGAAAACGCAAACAGACCCTCTCGCCCATGTTCAAACAGGGTCCGGGCCGCACCAGTGGCCTGTGAGGATGTCTTTCCATTTCATCAGTCCTTTCTGCATAGTGCCTGGATTGGCATGCCAGACTGCTGCTGCAGCCCCATGAGCATCCAAATTTTAAAAATTAAGAGTGAATAGAGCTAGGGAAAGTCTTTCCTTTGGGGTACGGCCATGGCCTATTCCCCCTCTCTGTTTAATAAGGCACTCCTTGAGTGTGCGGTGAGCAATCCGCTATGCCTTGCCCTTGGGGGTTATAGGGCAGGCCATGGATCAACTGCACTTTCATCTGTGCACAAAAGGCTGTAAATTGACGTCCAGTATATCCTGGGCCATTATCAGTCTTAAGCTGCATTGTTTTTTCCCAGGCTGCCCATGCCTCAAGGCAGTGAGCGATAACATTACGCCCTTTCTCTCCATTTAGGGCAGTGGCATGGACAATACCAGAACAGGTGTCAACTGACACGTGCACATATTTGAGGTTGCTGAATTCAGAAAAATGCGTCACATCCATTTGCCAAACTTTAAGAGGAAGCAAACCCCGGGGGTTAATTCCCAACGACGGGGAATGCTGAAACTCCACACAATGTGAACAGTCCAAAACTATTTGCCTAGCCACCTGCCTAGAAAGCTGAAATTTACTTCGCAAAGTTCTGGCGTTAACATGGTATAACTGATGAAATTCTGTGACTTGCATAATGGGTGTGGTAGTAAATATCCATTCTTGCCGTGTGGCAGCATCCACTAGGGCATTTCCTTTGCACAGAGGCCCAGGCAAGCCAGTGTGGGCTCTAATGTATTGGGGGAAAACTTCTTAGAATGGTTCCTAATAAGATCCTGTAACTGAGAGAATAAACCTGCAACTGAACTGAAAGACTTTATAGGACCCGCCACCTCAAGAATTTTCAAGGCATTAACAACATAAACTGAATCAGAAATAAAATTAAATGCACAAGAAAAGGTTTTACAAACCTCTAATACTATTTGCAGTTCTGTTATTTGAGGGGTTCCTGGAGCAAATTGACATTGGACCGGTGATTGGCCTTGGGCCATGTATGCCCCTACTCCGGTCTTAGAGCCGTCTGTAAACACATTAATTGCACCAGGAATAGGTTCTGCAGCCATCACCATTGGAAAAACAACAGGATGCTCCTTAAAGAAAGTCATTAATGGGTGTTGTGCATAGTGGTTGTCTAATTCACCAAGGAAGGAGCATCTGAGTATAGCCCAGTCATCAATGGTGGCACACAGCACAGAAATTTGCACTGCAGTGAAAGGCAGCGCGATGCTGTCCGGAAGCAGACCAAAAAACTGTAGAGCCTGTTGAAGACCCTGCTGGGCCAACTCAGCAACAGCTGTGGGATAATGCTCGATGCTCTTATTTGGAGAAATCTTAGGGTGTATCCATAACACAGGTCCTTGTTGCCACAGCACCCCTGTGGGTTGTCTAAAGGTGGGCAATATACATAGCAACAACTTCTGATTCTCTTGTACTTGCATCAAACATGCTTGTCTTAATCTATCTTCCACCAGCTGTAGTGCTTGATGCGCTTCTTTGGTAAAATGCCTAGGGGAATCTAGGGCAGGATCACCTTTAAGAATGTCATATAGAGGTTTTAACTCATAATTTGCAATTTTAAAAATTCTCTAACCCAATTTATATCCCCTAATAATTTTTGATAATCATTCAAAGTCTTTAAATTGTCCTTTCTTATCTCTATCTTCTGGGGTTGAACTACTCGAGGAGCAATCTTTGCTCCCAAATAATCAACAATCTGAGACAACTGAACCTTTTCAGGGGCAATAAAGAGCCCTCGGTGCTGGAGTGCTTTCACCAGCACTTCATAGGCTTCTTCCACCTCACCTCTATGTTTCCCCGCTAACAGTACGTCATCCATATAATGGACACAGCGCACCTTAGGAAACGCTTCATGTACTGGTTGCAGGGCATGCCCCACGTATAGCTGACACATAGTAGGGCTATTAGTCATGCCTTGAGGCAATACAACCCATTCAAATCTCTGATCAGGCTCCTCATGATTACATGAGGGAAGCGTGAAAGCAAATCTTTCTGTATCTTTTTTATATAAAGGTATGGAAAAGAAGCAATCTTTAATGTCTACTGCTATGATATGCCATTGTGAAGGCAAGGCCGTCAACAATGGAAGCCCTCGTTGTACTGGGCCCATAGGTTGCATCTGATTATTTATAGCTCTTAAGTCATGCAACAATCTCCATTTTCCTGATAGTTTCTTAATCACAAATACAGGTGTATTCCATGGTGAAGCAGAGGGTATGATATGCTTCTGTACTAGCTGTTCCTCAGGCTACTTTCAATTTTTCCAAGGACAAGGGCCACTGATCCTCAGTGGCTCCTATGAAAAACCCAATCCTTGCCTTGGCATTCTATATTGAGGCATGACAGGGTCCTTCCTACCCTGTAAGTGCTTTCCTAAACCAAATTCTGGGTGAAATCCCATGTCTTTTATCATCTCCTGAGATGTCACTGAATATTCATTGCAAAGCTTAAAGCCCATGTCTTTTAATAGGTCTCTCCCCCAGGGTGTAATGGGTAAGTTAAGCACATAAGGTTGTATTCTGCCTGAGTGACCCTCATCGCTTCTCCAGGAAAGTTGTCTTGCACTAATTTCAGGAGCATTGGCATAAAGATTATTCAAAATACACTGGCCTCCCAGGCCTAGAGATTTATAGACATGCTGACTAGACCTACAAGACTGCTGGGTCATTTGTGCAGGGAGAATGGCGAATGCCAATTACTGAATGCCTCAGGCTCAAACATATGCCTAAGGCATAGCACTCAGGTGGAAATTCTCCAGGTGGCTGGAATGTAAACAACTTAGGCTCACCTGCTCTCACTTAGTGCCTGTTCAAAGCCTCCACCTGGGCTACAGTGAATGAGGCCGTGATCCCGTAAGTCCATACTGACTCAGCCACAGATTTTATCACTTTGAAATCTAAGTGGTCCTTGTATCGATTTCCTTGTGAATCTTGAACACTGGATAAGCTAAGCGTAACTCTGTTCTGACTGCCTTCCATGCCCCCGGGGTTGAAAGCACGCCCTAAACCACCATTCCCACCTTCTGCATAGGGGGGGAGCCGAAGGCATGGCTTGATATGCTGGGAATCTGCAGCATTCTTCTCTATCTGGATCTCCCTTTTCATTTCATTCATTCATTTCATTTTCATTTCATTCATTCATTTCATTCATTCATTTTTGTTCTTTTTATTTGTTCTATGAGTGACAGCAGCTCTTTCTCCAAGTCTGTAGACTTTCTGTTTCTATATCAGAAAGGTCGGGGTACAACTCTCTCCTTTTACTCCATCCTTTACTGCCTGCCTCTGATCATCCAAACAACCTCGAATCACCCTCCAAATGGATCTCACGCCTACCTTTAGAATTCCTTGCTCATAGGCAAAGTCTAAATCTCGCCCTAACTTCTCCCAGGAGGACACCGTTAGACTGCCCGGGACAGCAAACCATGGAGCTGCAATGTCACATTCCTTCAAAAATCTCTCTAGTACACTTTCCTTAATTTCCTTAGTTTGTAACAGCTCCTGCAGAGCCAGAAAAATTGGACATGAGGTTGAAGACTCCATCCTTATATGATCTTTACTCCTTTTTTTTTTTTTAAAAAAAAAAAAAGTCTTTTCTGAGACTTTACCAACCAGCCCCAGCCTTGCTACTACTTTTACTTTCACTTTTGAGCTCAAGTCTGCAATAATTGTTACTTTCACTTTAAGCCAAAATTGGCAACTGCTGCGTTACTTTCACTTTAATCCTAAACTGCTGTGCTACTTTCACTTTAATCCTAAACTGCTGTGCTACTTTCACTTTGAGCTCGAGGCTGCTGTGCGTCCACAGCTGCAAAATGTTACCCCCACTCGTCAGTGAGGTCACTGTGCATCCACAGTGGCAAGAGGTTACACCCACTCGTCAGTGAATTCCCTCTTCTCCGCCTTTACCTACAGGTCGGAGCTACCCGCTAGCGCCAAGAGGTTACCCTCACTCCCTGGTGAGCTCCCTCTTCTCCGCCTTATCCTATCTACAGGCCAGAGCTACCCCGCTCTCACTGTGGATCCCAACTTACCTGGGACTTACTGGCACACCCCCCCCCAACTGCAGAAGAGTTCTGAATCCTGTCGTTCGTTGGCGAGAGTTTAATTCTTATCTTCCCGGATTTCAGCGCCACTTGTCGCGAGTTTAGTTCCTATCATCCCGGGTTTCGGCACCACTTGTCACACGCCACTTCGCCAGCAAGGAACACACAACACCGGATCCTTCCCTTTGCAGTTTATTCGGGCCTTTAATTATCTTATTGTCTCTCACTCACTCACTCACTCACTCTCACTCTCAGACATATGACGAATGACCCCGGGGGGAAGTCCGCTCGTGGCTAAATACCCTCTGGGCTTCCAATCCTGGTAAGCCACGTAGACATTGCCCATAGGTCCCCAGGCGCCAGAAGCAAGCCACCATCCTTGCCTACAGCCAATAAGGAGTTGTTACTCCCGAAAGCACTCACCTTCAGAAAAGGTGGAAGGCGGAAACCAGCACCACCTTTAGGGCGTGGTACAACACAGCTCCCTACAGTCAAGAGAATTATGCCCTCCAGGGACAAGTAGACATAGGTCCTGAGTTCTGATTGCATGGGTTTCTCATGAGAGATAGTTTAAACAACAACAATAAGAAAAATGCAACAAAGTGAAAAAAATCACAAAGTCAACACTATGGAATTTATGGGTTATTACCATTGTGTTTCTTGGTAGAAAGAAGTCACAAGATCCAGCCCATACAGAAACAAGTAATTTCTAAAAGGTTATAACTGCCATATAGTTTATGAGTGACAGCCATATGGATAATTTATCAACTACAATTATCCTAAATTTATAGGATTATCATTTATTTTTCCCTCATGTTTGAATCTGAGTAGTCTTACAAATAATTCATTTGAAAACAACACTTGGAAAAATATTTTTCTGACATTGACTCATTTAGTAAACATGTATATTTTAAATTTATGTATTTTGAGTCTATGAGATTTATATTCTATATTTGGCTCTTCATTGTCTTATTTACACACTCAACTGTGATCACCTTGGTCTGTTTTCCTGCATTTATCATATGAAAACTTATCTGTATAAAAAGAATTTTTTTTAATTTCACTGTATGCACAGTGAATTGCTTCCTAGGATGCTAATGAAGAACTAACTTCTGGAACAGAGTACTTTGATAACTGTGATAATAGCATCTGTATATTACCTTGAATCAGCAGTAAGGAACAAGAAACACACTGTATGTCAGGGGACACAGAGTCTGCAACTTCCTAAGTGCCCTCTCCAGGTTTGGTCAAAACTACAGATCTTTTTACTCAGATTAATGATCTTTGGGAAAATTTTATTGAATAGCAAAGACTTCATCTATACTTAGAGTTCAATATCAATATGATGTTCATTTCATATATATAATATATGCATATGTATTATGAAAAAAGCTTTTCATTTTTATGGATACCTCTGCTTGCCCTTCCCTCCCATTTTCACTTTCCCCCTCCAGTCCTCCCCCAGACCCCTGGCCCTATCCCTGCATCCATTCCCTAAGAAGGGCAAGGAGTCCCAACCTGGGCCAGTTTAGTCCAATGCATCCACCGAAAGTAGGTCCAATTCTACCATCTAATACCAAGGCTGGGCCAGGTGTTGGCATGCAGGAAACAGGTTCCTAGATACCCGCTCATGCACAGGAACACAGTTTGCTCTCACTCTACTAGGCTCTACACACTGTTCATGCTATTTGATATTCGTCCACCCCTGTAGGGTCCTGCTTTTTCTCCTGAAGGTTCCACATTGGCTGTTCTTAATTTAGTGAGCTACCAAAAGCTCCAGCCACCCATCTTTGTGGGACCTTCTTCATAATCCAGATCTCTTTGCCCACATACACTCTACTCCCTCCCTGAGCCTACCCAATACTCAGCCATGAATTCCACCCTCTGCCTCCATACATTGCTGGATGAATGTTCCATAATGACAGCCAGGATGGTCATCCATCTGACCACAGGAGATGTCCCATCCAGGTACCCATCCATCACTGGCAGGAGTTTCAGCAAGGGACATCCTATGGGTTCTTAGAGCTTTTCCAAGCACTCAGCCTCTTTCCATCCCCAGAGTGGCCACCTCTATCAAGATATCCATCTATTTGTTTCTCCATCTTTGTTGCTCCTCTCACTCACCTATCTCCTCTAATGATTTGCTCCCACCTCTTTTTGGTCACTACCTGTTATGATCCCAATTTGTTGAGGAGACCTTCTTTATTTTCTATTTCTAGAGGTATCCATATGTGTCATTCTTACGTTCCTTCTGATCCCAAACTGTTCAGAGGTTGTGGTTTGCAGTCTGGATATTCTTTGCTTTTTGTCTAAAATCCACTTGTACAAGTTTACACTTTCACCAGCAATGATGGAGTGTTCCCCTTGCTCCATATCCTTTCCAGCATAAACTGTGTTTTTTATCTTAGACATTATGACATGTATAAAATGGTATCTCAAAGTTGTTTGGATTTGAATTTCTCTGATTGCTAAAGATGTTGAGCAGTTCTTTAAGTATCTTTCAGTCATTTGTAATCCTTCTGTTGAGAATTCCCATTGGAAGTCTGAACTCCATTTTTTAATTGCGTTATTTCAGATTTTGGCTTCCATTTTCTATTTAGGTCATTTATCTAGTCTGGATTTAATTTTGATAAGTAGTAACTGTCCAGAAAGCTGTTCATTTCTTTTAGGTTTTCCATTCTGGTGGAATATATATTTTCAAATATGACCCAGTGATTTGCTCTCTGAATTTTCAGAGTGTCTGTTGCTATGTCCTTTTTTAAATTTTTGATTCTATTAATTTGAATTCTCTCCCTCCCTCCCTCCTTCCCTCCTCCCCCATTCCCTCCCCCCCTCTCTCTCCAGTCATTTTTTTAGTTTGGATAAGGGTTTATCTATCTAATTGACTTTCTCAAAACCAATACTTTGAAACACTGATTCTTGTATTGTTGTTGTTATTGTTGTTGTTTCAATTGTATTGACGTCTGTCCAAAGTTTGATTATTCCCTAACTTTTACTCCTTCAAGGTGAGTTTGCTTCTATTTGTTCTAATGCTATCAGCTGTGTTGTTAAGTCTCTCGTGTGAGATTTCTCTAGGATTTTCATATAGGCATCTAGTGCTATGACTTTTCCTCTTAGAACTGCTTTCATTGTGTTCTATAAGTTTTTGTATGCTATGGATTTATTTTAATTTAATTCTAGAAAGTCTTTGATTTCTCTTTTAACTTCATTCTTTACCCAGAGGTGGTTCAATTGAGAGATACACAGCTTTCATGAATTTGTAGGTTTTCTGTGGATTTTGTTGTTGTTGAACTTACATTTAGACCACTGTGGTTTGATATGATACACTTAGTTACTCCCATTCTTTTTGTACCTATTGATGTTTGCTTTATGACAGATTATGTGGTCAGTTTTAGAGAAAGTTTCATGGGGTGCTGAGAAATAAATATATTACTTTGTTTTGGGTGGAAATTTCGGTATATATCTTTTAAGTTCATTTGAGTCAGAACATTTATTAGATTCCTTATTTCTCTATTGAGTTTCTATATGGTAGACCTATCCATTGGTGAGAATGGATTACTGATGTTTCCCACTATTAATGTATGGAGTTTAATATGAGATTTAAGCTTTAGTAGTATTTCTTTTAAATATGTATATGCCCTCAGGTTGGAGGCATAAATGTTCAGGACTGAGACTTCATATGGGTGGATATTTTCCTGAGATAAATAAGTAATGTCTGTCCTGGTCTTTTTCTGATTGATTTTAGTTTCAAGTCTATTTTGTTAGATATTAGGATGGCTACACCAGCTTGTTTCTTAGGATCATTTGATTGGAAAATCTTTTCCCAAACCTTTACTCTGAGCCTGATCTGTCTTTGAAATGAGATGTGTCTCTTGTATGTAACAGAAGAATGGATTCTGCCATTTTATCCATTGTGTTATGGTGTGTCTTTTATCAGCAAATTCAGTTAACTAATATTAAGAAATATTAATGACCAATAATTGTTATTTTCTGTTATTTTTGGTTGTGATGGATGTGTGTGTGTTTGTGTGTGTTTATTCTTTGGAATTTTCTTCTGTGGGATTACTAATTGCTTATGTTTTCATGAGTGTATCTGCTTCTTTTAAATCTGAGTTTTCCAAGTAGTATTTTCTGTAGGCCCAGATTTGTGTGCATGTATTGTTTAAATCTAGTTTTGTCATAAAATATTAAGTTTACTCCATTTATGGTGATTGATAGTTTTGCTGGGTTTAGTAGTCTTGGTTGGCACAGTTTCCTTTTCATTGTATTTATAACATCTGACCAGGACCTTCTTGCTTTTATTGTTTCCATTGAGTAATATGGTATTATGCTGATGGGTGTATCTTTATAGGTAACTTGGCCTTTTTCTTTTGCAGCTCTTAGTATTCTTTCTTTGTTCTGTTGGTTGAGTGGCTTGTTTAATTTGTGGAGAGCAAACTTTTTTTGAAGGGGGGCATTTTGTCTATTTGGTATTCTTTAAGCTTCTTGTATCTTTATAGGCATTTTCTTTTTTAGATTAGAACTGCTTAAAATATGTTTTCTGTGCCATTGAGCTGATATTCTTCTTTATCTTCAATTCTTATTATTCTCAGGTTTGACCATTTAATGGTGTCCCAAATTTCCTGGACATTTTTTGGTATGCCTGTTTTTGTTTTAGGGTTTTATTTGACTGATGTATTTATTTCTACTATTAAATCTTGCATTCCAGAGATCTTCTCTTCTATCTCTTGCATTCTGTTGTTTATGCTTGTATCTGTAGTGCTGGATTATTTCTTCAGATTTTCTAATTTCAGAATTGCCGCAGTTTGTGTCATTTTATTTCTCCTATTTCAATTTTAAATTTCTGGAATGTTTCCTTCAGTTGTTTTCTGTATTTTGTTTTTTCTTAGTTTTGTTTATTTTATTCAGGGATTTGTTAATCTTTTCATTTATTTGTTTGTATTTTCTTTTTCTTTAATGGAATTCTTTATATGCTCTATTAAGGCTTCTATTAAATTTATAAAGTGATCTTAATGTTCTTTTCTCTTGCTCTCTCTTAATTGCTTTGCTCAGAGTTTGATAGAACTATCAGATTCTTCTGATGGTTCCATGTTCTTCTTTATGTCATCATATTTGCTTTTGCACAAGCATATGCCCATTGGTTTCTAGGATCACTCTTAGTCAGCTCTGGACTAGAGGTCTGTGGGTTTCTAGTTGTAGTGGAGGTTGCTTGGGTCACTATGTGATGACATGAGTTGGAGCAGGCAGGCTTTTGGTTGTGTAATGTCCCATCAGCTCTTACTTAGTCAGATGTGTACCAGTGATCTATGGGTTTCTAGTGTTTGATATTAATTTTAAAACCCAAAAATTGGAAGACTATGTATATAGTATACAGGCCAACATTATGAAGTTGGGCTTTAAAATTTTGTCATACAATTTTTCATGCATTATGGCAAATGGAGCATTTATTTCTGAAGTATGCAAAATAATCTATATCTGGCAAATGATACCTCTGAAAACAAAAGACTTTTTCTAGGAATCCCTACATGTAACACTTCTTTTAGATAACTTTGTTTACCACAAATAAATATCTGACCATTTTATATTCTTAAAATATTTACAAGTTAAGTATCACCATAAGTGTCAGGTCAAATATCAGGTATATTTTAAATCTATTTATCTATGGATGGTGATCTTACTTTTCAAGGCCTAATCAATCTCTTAAATTCTGAATTAGCATTTTTAAAATCAAAGAGTCCATTTATATTTAGCTACTGAGTATGATTCATACTAATTATAGTTGAAAACACTCATTGTAAAAAAAATAATTAAGGCTTCCTTTGGGCCTTATATAATTTTTGTGTGTGACTCAGTTCCCTTTTCCAGGTTCTTCATTCTTTTCCCAAGCATTCAAAACTGTTACATGTTGTAAGGGCATGGTGACTTTTGCAAATCAACATACTGATCTCTAATAAAAAGCTGGTCTTGTTAAATTTACCTCTAGCCCTTTTTGGGTATTCTATAACTGTCTCTTTCTCTCCCCACCATGTTTTCCATTGCATCTAAGGTCCAACATCAAATATTGCTGTGTCTAAATCTTTCTGTTATTGCAGAATAAATATGTTCTGAGATTAGTTTGACGATGAGTACATGCATATATTATGAAATGACTGCTTTCTTTTTTTTCTTCATCTTTACTTATTTTGTATTTATCAAGAAAAACAGTAAAATAAATTTAAAATGCTGATAAGTTAACAATAACTATAAAGAAGATAAAAATCATAAGCATGACTTATCAAGGGTGATAATGTAAATAAGATTGCTACACATATATATTTTCTTTGTGTTCAGCTTTCCCCCTGAAATTTTTTTCCATCCCTGTATATCCTTATTCAAGATCCCTTCCACCTCCAGCAATTCAGGTCATTTTATCTTCTCCACAACTCCCCATCCCCTCCCTTGGCAGGCAGCAGACAGTCCTATGGTCCCACTGACCCAATAATGCTTAGTTCAGTCTCCACTCCTGGCAAATCCAGTTTTATCCCCCCTTCCTCAAGAGTGAGTTAGGTATTCCTATAGTTGGAGTGGGATGCGAAGGGTCAGTCGAGGGTGTTTATGATCCCAATCTGTTCAGTGGTTGTGGTTTGTCGCTTGGGCATGCTAGGCTTTTTTTCTTTTTTGTTTGTTTAGAGACCACTAATGTGTGAGTACATCCCATGCTTATCTTTCTGAGATTGTGATACCTCGCACAGGAGGATATTCTCCAAATCCATCCATTTGCCTGCGAATTTTAGGATATCATTTTTTCTTATTGCTGAGTAGTATTCCATTTTTCCACAGTTTGTTAATCCATTCTTCAGTTGAGGGACATCTAGGTTGTTTCCAGGTTCTTGCTATTACAAATAATGCTGCTATGAACATAGTTGAGCTAATAATACCTTTGGAGTGTGAATGTGCCTCTTTAGGATATACACCCAGAAGTGGTATTGCTGCGGACTTGGGGAGATTGATTCTCAATTTTCTGAGAAACCGCCATATTGCATTCCAAAGTGGCTGAACAAGCTTACATGCCCACCAACAATGGAGGAGTGTTCCCCTTGTTCTGCATCCTCTCCAACATAGGCTGTCACCTGTGTCTTTTATCTTAGCCAATCTAACAGGTGTTAGGTGGTATCTCAAAGTTGTTTTGATTTGCATTTCTCTGATGGCTAAAGATAGTGAGCACTTTTTCAAGTGCCTTTCAACCATTCGTAGTTCCTCTGCTGAGAATTCCCTTTTTAGATCTGTACCCCATTTTCTGATTGGGTTATTCAAGGTTTTGGGCCCTAGATTCTTGAGCTCTTTATATATCTCACAGTTCAGTCCTCTATAACTTGTAAGGTTGGTGAAAATATTTTCCCATTCTGTAGACTGTCATTTTGTCCTATTGACAGTGTCCTTGGTTTTGCAGAAGCTTCCTAGCTTCAGGAGATCCTACTTATTGATTGTTGGTCTTAGTGTCTGTGCCACTGGTGTTATATTTAGGAAGTGGTCGCCTGTGCCAATTTCTAGAAGTGTATTTCCCACTTTCTTTTCTATCAAGTTCAAAGTGGCTGAGTTTAAGTTGAGGTCTTTGATCCACTTGGATTTGAGTTTTGTGCAGGCTGACAGGCTCGGATCTATTTGCATTTTTTACACACTTCCATCCAGCTATGCCAACACCATTTGTTAAATATACTACCTTTTTTCTATTGAATGCATTGGGCCTCTTTGTCAAAAATCAGATGTTCATAGGTTTTTGTGTTAATGTCTTGATCCTCAGTTCTATTCCATTGGTCCACAAGTCTGTTTTTATGCCAGTACAAGGCTGTTTTTATTACTGCAGCTCTATATTATAATTTGAAGTCAGGGATAGTGATACATTCTGAGGTTCTTTTGTTGAGTAAAATTGTTTTAGCAATCCTTGCTTTCCTGTTATTCCAAATGAAATTGATTATTGTTCTTTCAAGGTCCAAAAAATACTGTGTTGGGATTTTGATGGCAGCACATTGAATCTGTAGATTGATTTTTGTAGAATTGCCATTTTTACTAAGTTGATCCTACCAATCCAGGAACATGGGAGGGCTTTCCATTTTCTGATATCCTCATCAATTTCTTTCTTCAGTGATTTAAAATTTTTGTCAAATAGGTCTGTTACTACTTTGGTTATAGTTACTCCAAGGCATTTAATACTATTTGCAGCTATTATGAAGGGTAATGTTTCCCTTATTTCTTTTTCAGCTCTTCTATCTTTAGTGTATAGAAGGGCTACTGATTTCTTTGAGTTAATCTTGTATCCTGCTACATTGCTGAAGATGTTTATCAGCTGTAGCAGATCCTTGGAAGAATTTTGTGGGTCACTTATGTATACAATCATATCATCTGCAAATAGAGATAGCTTCACTTCTTCTTTTCCAATTTGTATCCCCTTCATCTCTTTTTGTTTCCTTATTGCTTTAGCTAAAACTTCGAGAACTATATTGAATAGATAAGGGAAAAGAGGACATCCTTGTCTAGTTCTTGATTTTAGTGGGATTGATTTCAGTTTTTCTCCATTAAGTTTGATACTGGCTGTCAGCTTCTTGTAAATCACCTTTATTATATTTAGGTATTCTCCCTGTATTCCTGATCTCTCCAGGGCTTTAATCATAAAGGAGTGTTGGATTTTGTCAAAGGCTTTTTCCGCATCTAAGGATATGATCATGTGGTTTTGTTCCTGTAGTTTGTTTATATAATGGATAACATTCACAGTTTTTCCTATGTTAAACCAGTCCTGCATTTCTGGGATGAAGCCTACTTGATCGTGGTGGATGATATCCTTTATACATTGTTGCATACAGTTTGCCAAAATTTTGCTGAAAATTTTTGCTTCAATATTCATGAGGGAAATTGGTCTGCAATTCTCCTTCTTTGTTGTGTCTTTGAGTGGCATGGGTATTAGGGTAATTGTGGCCTTATAAAAGGAATTTGGCAATATTCCTTAAATTTCTCCTGTGTAAAATAGTTTGAGGAGTAACGGTAGTAATTCTTCTTTAAATGTCTGGTAGAATTTGGCACTAAAACCTCTGGACCAGGGCTTTAATTTTGGGGAAGTTTTTAATGACTACTACAATTTCCTTAAGGGTTATAGGCCTATTTAGGTAATTAATCTGATCTTCATTTAATTTTGGTAGGTGGTACCTGTCCAGAAAGCTGTCCATTTCTTCTAGGTTTTCCATTTTTGTAGAATACAGATTTTCAAAATATGATCTGATAATTCTCTGTATTTCCTGGGGGTCTTTGTTATGTCCCGCTTTTCATTTCTGATTTTGATGATTTGAACACTCTCTCTCTGTGTTTTGATTAGTTTGGCTAAGGGCTTATCTATCTTGTTGACTTTCTCAAAGAACCAACCCTTAGATTCGTTAATTCTTTGTATTGTTCTTTTTGTTTCAATTGTGCTGATTTCTGCTCTAAGTTTGATAATTTCCTGCCATCTACTCCTTTTAGGTGTGTTCGCTTCTAATTGTTCTAAGGCTTTTAGCTGAGCTTTTAGGTCTCTAGTGTGGGATTTCTCTAGGTTTTTTTATATAGGCATCTAGCGCTATGAATTTTCCTCTTAAGACTGCTTTCATTGTGTCCCACAAGTTTTGATTCATTGTGGATTCATTTTCATTAAATTCTATGTTTCTCACCTCCTTATGGAACTTTCTCCAAAATTAACCACATAGCTGGTCATAAAGCAAATATCAACAGATACAAAAAAATGGAAAAAAAATCCCTTGTAACATCAGACCACCAGGGCCATAAGTTAGAGTTCAACAACATCAAAACCCAAAAAAGCCTACCAACTTATGGAAACTAAACATCACTCAGCTGAACCATCTCTGGGTCAAGGAAGAAATTAAGAAAGAAGACTGCTTTCTTTTTTGTTTGTTTTTTTTTGTTTGTTTTGCATTGTTTTTATTGTTATAAAGTCACATTTTCTATCCATGTATGTCCTTGTTCAAGGTCCCTTCTCCCTCCCACCCCCTCCAGTTACACTCTCTTCTCCACATCTCCCCATTCCTCCCCAGCAAGGACAGGTGGTCCCAAGGTCACAATGTTCCCAGGTCCCATTATGGCTTAGTTCAGCACCCACTCCAGACAGATCCAGTTTCCTCACCTCAACATCAAGACTGAGTTAGATGTTCTTCTAGAGGGAGTGAGATACAAGGTGCCAGTCCAAGGTGTATCAGATCCCAAGCTGTTCAGTGGATGTGGTTTGCAGCTTGGACATGCTTTGCTTTTTGCTCTTTTGTTTAGAGTCCACTAGTGAGTGAGTACATCTCCTGCTTATCTTTCTGGGTTTGTGATAACTCACTCAGGAGGATATTCCCCAAATCCATCCTTTTGCCTGAAAATTTCAGGATATTATTTTTTCTTACTGTTGAGTGGTATTCCATTTTGTAGATGTACCACAGTTTTTTAATCCATTTTCAGTTGAGGGACATTTAGGTTGTTTCCAGGTTCTTACTGTTAGGAATAATGCTGCTATGAACATAGTTTAACTAATGCCTTTGGAGTGCAACTATACATCTTTAGAGTGTACACCAAGAATTGGTATTGCTGGATCCTTGGGGAGATGGATTCCCAGTTTTCTGAGTAACTGCCTTACTGTATTCCAAAATGGCTGAACAAGCTTACACTCCTACCAACAATGGAGGAGTGTTCCTCTTGTTCCTCAACCTCTCCAGCATAGGCTGTCATCTGTGACTTTTAACTTAGCTAATCTGACTGGTGTCAGGTGGTATCTCAAAGTTGTTTTGATTTGCATTTCTCTGATGGCTAAAGACGTTGAGCACTTTTTCATGTGCCTTTCAACCATTTATAATTTTTTTGCTGAGAATTCCCTTTTTAGTTCTGAACCCCATTTTTTGATTGGGTTATTCAAGGTTTTTGATTCTAGTTTCTTGAGTTTTTTATATTTTTTGGAGATCAGTCCTCTATCACTTGTAGGGTTGGTGAAAATCTTTTCTCATTCTGTAAGCTGACGTTTTGTTCTATTGACAGTGTCCTTGGCTTTACAGAAGCTTCTCAGTTTTTAGTGTCTGTGCCACTGGTGTTATATTTAGGAGGTGGTTGCCTGTGTCAATATTTTGGAGTTAATTCCCACTTTCTTTTTTTAATCACATTTAGAGTGGCTTGGTTTATGCTGAGGTATTTGAGACTGCTGTTTTAAAAGATAACATTTCTAAAGTATTCCAGGTAACTTATGCATAGCTTAGGATGAGTGTCTATCATCTGGTACCTTTTTCTGTGTGATAATTGAATGAATTATTGAATTTGGTCATGGCTGCTTTTCTTTAGTTTTATAATTCAATGGTATACTAAATTCTGAAATATTTTATTCTGTGTGTGAATGTTTTCTTAGTTTCATTAATAAATATTTCTAATAATTGTGTATATTGTCAGTCAATTTTTTATATTTGGCATCAATATAAAACCACAAGTTGATAATAAAATATTTATTACCAAATGTATTAATTTTAATTGACCTTACATCAATCTCATCTATCTTGTTATACCTTAATGTAATTTTTGCATTTTGAAACTATCAATGTAGACATTTAAAGAGACATAAATGTTTGTAATGTAACATGGGAAAGAGATGTGTGTGACTGTGTGTGGTCAGATCATTCTCTCTTGACAGAAACTCTCAAATTCCCAGCAGCTACTTCATAAATAAATGACTTATACCTATTTCTATCTAGCTTTTCCATGTAAATTAAACCATAATTCTTGTGTATGTTTATTCACTTATATGGTGATATATTACATATTTAATAAAACCTGAAATATTAGAGAGACAGCACACAGTCAAATCCTAGGCAGCCCAGGAATTTCTTGATCCTTGAATATAAAGACAAACAGCTGAGATTCAATAGCACACACCTTTAATCCCAACACAGGGAAAGCCAGTTAATACCATAACTCCAGAGACAGAACTTCCTCTTTTTCTGTGAGTTCAAGGCTAGCTACAAAATAGCGTAGTTCACATTTTTAATCTTATCCTGGATTGGATACAGCTGATGAAAAGTGTATATATGAGAAGGTTGCTCTTAGGAACCCAACAAAGGCAGAAGTGACCTGCAGAGTGAGGCTGAGGAAGTTTCAAGACAGCTGGGTGAGAACTGATTGTGGTGCTTTCACTCTCTGATATTTCAGTCTTCCCCTGGTATTTTTCTCTGAGTTTCTTTCCTTACCATACAAATTTATGCATCACACATGGCTAGGTACTTTGTGAAATCCAGCATTCCCATGTTGCCATCACTGTATCTGGCTGGCATCTCCTTCTCTGCCTTTCCACTTCTCAGAATTCTCTTAGTCTAATAACCCTGTCTCTACTTCATTACTAGCTTCTAGCCAGCCAGCATTTATTAAGCCAATAGATGTGACAAAACTCTACATTGTACAAAAGCATTATCTCTTGTATAATGTGTGTGTATGCTACACATATGTTTGTGTGTTAAAACAATATTTTCCCCTTAAGAATTCCCAGGTGTCTCACCTGAATTGCTGATGATGGCAGTGAAGGTGAACACAAAGCTGTGTGAGAATAGCCAGCTCTGGTAGTAGTGGTTGTCCGTGGGAGAGGTGTCAATGCAGCCTAATTAGCTCTATTCAGTCTTGGCATTGTTACCAGGTCATGTAGGCCTGACATGAGGGGAGGGGAAACTGTTACAGGTAACCAGACATTCAAGATTTGTGCTGTGCCATAGTCAGAGGTGGGGAGAAGAGACAAAAGAAGCAAACATGAGTTGCAGGAGAAGACATTCATGTTATGACTTTGCATGAATGGCACCTGGACACCAGAATTAAAGACTGGTCATAAACTGCTGGCTCAGATGTTTGGAAATACCATAAGAAGTTGTGTCTGTGCATTTGGGGGTCCCAGATGTGAAGCAGTTTTGGAGGACAAGGTGGGGGAAATGGCAATAATAAAAACCCCTGGTGGGACAAGTTGGTGACCTACAGTAAAACTGACAGCTTTTGAAGCCACTACCTGATCCTACCCTTCATTGTATGCCATGCTTTCTGATTTTCTGAATACTATGTGAGAGATACCAACCTGAGCTTGGCAGTACTCCGAGGACTTCTCAAAAGAAATTATGTTTATCTTCATAGTTTACAGAAAATAAAAGAAGAAATTTGACACTCAGCATAGGAACACACTGACAAAATAAATAGGGATTTTGTGACTTTCATTTATTTGTAATCAATAATGATTATCAGTGTCCCAATAAATGAATAGTTGAAAATAAAGTTTTTTTTTGTAGTGGTCCTTCTTAAGACAAGGAAAAGAAGACTATGTAACAGAGAGCCATTATTGACATCTAGGCAGTATCATTAGACAATAAATATCTATTTACAATCAGTTTTATCTGAGAGATTTAAATAATGCATTTTCAAAAAGATCTGAGGTTTAAAGAGAAAAAGTCACAAGCTATGATAGAAAAATTAATTGGACAGAATTTTTTGGAAATAGTAAGGACAAAATGTTAAACAGAGAGAAAATAAACATTTAAGAATTGAAATTCAGGGTTCCTGAGGTATGGAAAAAAGTAATGTATTTTTCTAAAGATATGTAAAGGTTTATGCCTTAGTTCTCTATACCAAAATATAATGAAGCAAGGAAAACTATACAAACTGATATGACTAAATATTTTATCACATGTGGTTCATCATAAATCACTCAAATAATAGAACCAGTTTTTTTATATAAATAATCATTCAGAGATGTAAGCACAGAATACAGAATTAGTCTAATGGCAGTGACCTGATTCAGAAAGGATTTCTATATGTGAATATTCTTAAGATATTTGCGATTTCACTAAATTAATTCCCTCTTCCTGTCCATTGAGAAGATACATATGTAGTGACATTTAGGATTATTTTTTTTTATTTTACTATTATGAACAATGAAGTCACACTTTCTATCCTTGTATATCCTCATTTAAGGTCCCTTTCCCCTCCCACCACATCAGGTCATTCTCTCTTCTCCACAACTCCTGATCGCCTCCCTGGACAGGTGTCATGGTGTCTGAAGGTCCTACTGTTCCAATATTGCTTAGTTCAGCCTCCACTCCTGGCAGATCCAGTTTCCTCCAGGTAACCTCAAGACTGAGTCAGGGTTTCCTCTAGGGGGAGTGGGATCCAAGGAGTCAGTCCTAGGTGTTTCTGATCCCTGGCTGTTCAGTGGTTGTGGTTTGCAGCTTGGTCATGCTTTGCTTTTTTATTGTTTGTTTGTTTATTTAGAGTCCACTAATTAGTGAATACATCACCTGCTTATCATTTGGGTTTCTGATACCTCACTCAGGAGGATATTCTCCAAATCCATCCATTTGCCTGCAAATTTTAGGATATCATTTTTTTCTTACTGCTGAGTAGTACTCCATTGTGTAAATGTACTACAGTTTGTTAATCCATTCTTCAGTTGAGGGACATCTAGGTTGTTTCCAGGTTCTTGCTATTACAAATAATGCTGCTATGAACATAGTTGAGCTAATGCCTTTGGAGTACAACTGTGCATCTTTAGGATATATACCCAGAAGTGGTATTTCTGGGTACTTGGGGAAATTGATTCTCAGTTTTGTGAGAAACCACCTTACTGCATTTCAAAGTGGCTGAACAAGCTTACACTCCCACCAACAATGGAGGAGTGTTCCCCTTGCTCTTCATCCTCTACAACATAGGCTGTCATCTGTGTCTTTTATCTTAGGCAATCTAACAGGTGTCAGGTGGTATCTCGAAGTTGTTTTGATTTGCATTTCTCTGATGGCTAAAGATGAAGAGCACTTTTTCAGGTGCCTTTCAGCCATTCGTAATTCTTCTGCTGAGAATTTCCTTTTTAGATCTGAACCCCATTTTTTGATTGGGTTATTCAAGGTTTTGGGCTCTAGATTCTTGAGTTCTTTATATATCTTAGTGATCAGTCCTCTATCACTTGTAGGGTTGGTGAAAATCTTTTCCAATTCTGTAGACTGTTGTTTAGTCCTATTGACAGTGTCCTTGGCTTTACAGAAGCTTCTCAGTTTCAGGAGATCCCACTTATTGATTGTTGGTCTTAGTGTCTGTGCCACTGGTGTTATATTTAGGAAGTGGTGGCCTGTGTCAATTGGTAGAAGTGTATTTCCCACTTTCTTTTCTATCAAGTTTAAAGTGTCTGGGTTTATGTTGAGGTCTTTGATCCACTTGGATTTGAGTTTTGTGCAGGGTGACAGGCTTGGATCTATTTGCATTTTTCTACACACTACCATCCATCTATGCCAATACCATTTGTTAAATATACTATCTTTTTTTCCATTGAATATTTTGGGCCTCTTTGTCGAAGATCAGGTGTTCATAGGTTTTTGGGTTAATGTCTTGATCCTCAACTGTATTCCGTGGATCCATACGTCTGTTTTTATGCCAGTACAAGGCTGTTTTTATTACTCTAGGTCTATAGTATAACTTGAGTATCTATTTCCTTTCTCTGGAGTATTCTTCTGTGGGGTTATTGATAGTTTGACATTTAGGTTTTTAAGATTTAGGATTGGCTTTCAGGAGATGGCCTTAGGATTTCATGGTTGTGGAAGTAAAATCTTTTCCACTTCTTATGGTAGCATGATCTAAGTTCTAACATACTTGTCATTTTTTAATCTTTGAAAATTCAGGAATTGTGTAATTATTTTAGTTTAATACGTACTTTCCTAATTAATTGCAAAATAAATTTACTGATGTCCTTGGCACTTTTCAATTTTAAAAGATTGCCTTCATTTGTATTGTTATATCCAAATGCCAAATGTTTTGTAAACAATATCAATTCATGATCAATGTCCTGTGCATTTAATGTCACATCAAAGAGACCTCAACATATTAAAAAATATATACAGAAAGTTCATAGCCAACATCATTATGAAATATATTTATACATTTACAAAAGATTCATATTGTACTACAATGTGTAAAAATTCCATTAGCCATTACAAAAAGATTAAAATTGTAAAAATGAAAAGAAACAGTTATTTACATAGGTTACTTCTTTTTGAGTTCTTGGCCAGTCAATACTCTTTAACCTCCAATTATAATTTCATATAGCTTATGGTTTATATTATTCTTTAGAACTTGAATATAAAATCCCATTGCTGAAAACAGCATATATTGAATTATTTAGGAAATGAAGACGTCATAGATGTACTGACCTGAAATCTTACTTCCATTGTGTTAGAAGATGGTTTTCACACTACTGTAAAAGTTATAACAAATTTTAGCCTGTCATGAAATTTTTGAAATACTATAATTTCTGCCCTTAAAAGACATACACATTGGTGTGATAATGTCATGAACATCTTTTGTGTAGCCCATCACTCTTTGATTTAAATATAGTATCCTTACCCAGGACAAAATTATTATATGAAAGTTACCAGGTATGACTTATCATTACTTATATAGATTAAAATCCTCAACTCTCCTCAGTGAAATTTCTAGTTGCATTTGGTGGAGATTTATACAGCAACTCACAACTGTACAATATACATAGAATATGAGAAAGAATAATATTCAGCCTTAAATAGAACAAATATACCATCTTCCTGCATGAAAGGTTCAGTGGCCATTGTGGAAGTGTGAATAGAAAGAGCATTAGAGGCAGAAAATGTGTATGACTACAACTAAATTGTGTTTTCTGGACACATCAGGGCTAACGTTACATATGAAATTACAATAGTTATTGCAGCATGTACAAGACCTCTGAAAGCTCAATTCAGACTAAATCCTATCATAAGAGAGCTGGGCAAAGAGTCACATCTATATCTGTTGGGGGGAGAAGAAATTAGGACATTTATTAGCTGCCTAAAGACTTGAACAATGGCAATATCAATAATTTTGCTAACATAGAAGCAGAAGCCACATGGAGCCTCACTTCAGACAAAGAAAACAGAAAAATCAAGATTGTTGTAGGGGGAATAAGGGTTCTCTAAAGATGAACCCCATAATTAGTAGTCCAATGTCAAATGGTCAGCCCTGAAGTCATACACCTACAAGTAAAACTAAACCAAATCACCTGGTTGTATTTACATTTGTGTGCAACAATAATTATATATATTTATATGTTATATATATTTATTATATATATATTAATTTACTATATATTAAAATATACATATAAAAAATTTACATATATATGATCTTTTTGAGATTTACTCTATGAAACAGTCCTAGCTGTCCTGAAACATGCTTTGTAGACCAGGCTGGCCCCTAACTCACAGAGATACACCTGCTTCTTCTTCCCATGTGCTGTGATTAAAGGTGTATGCCACCACTGCCTGACAAATATATATATGTGTATATATATATATATATATATTTAAAGTGGTATAACATTGAGAGAGAAAACAAAGACATTGAAAGTGTTGAGAAAGAATTATGAAGGGACGGAATAATGCAATTTTATTTCAATTAAAAAACAGTGAATTTTTATATGCATATAAGTATGGAAATGCCATATTGAAGTTTATTGTTTTGTATATTACCTTGAAATTATGCTGTAAAAAGATGAAAATATTTTTCTTTCTCTTTTTTTTTTCCCTGAAACTTTGTTGACTGTTAGGGGCCTATTCTTCAATCCATTGAAAACTCATTTTTTTAATAGAAGATAGAAAGTAATACCCCAGCATTCCACAGAATCTATGGTAAACTTGCACCTACTGAGGGATAACATATTCTCACCAAAGACAGATAAAACAACGTATACCCAATGATTCACCTAGCTGTGCCTTAGTGACTAATTCTAAATAATTTTTTTCCAAAACTAGTAATGCTACATTTTTATTTTATTAATTTAGATGCCTTTTTTCTAGTTAGAGAAAGGAAAAATGGATGTGCATATGTGTATCACTTCATCTTATTATATAATATTTTAACTTAAAACTAAAACAGGTATGGAATGCTATTTTTACATTATGTTATATATTTTCTTTTTAAATTGAAGGCAGAATAAAAGTCTGTTAAACCACGACACAGCAAAGCATGGGTTTCTAGGTCATAGAATAAGATAGCATATTATATGAAATCATCACAATGTTGTATAGCAACAATTTTCATTTTTATATTTTTCTGTTAGGGTTTAATAAATCTTTTCTTGGGCCACTTTAAAAGTGGTTTTGTTTTGTTTTGTTTCTTTCTCTCATCTTAACCTAAAACAAACTTACTGGGTGCTGTGTTGATTTACTCCTTTAATACAGCATTCCAGAAACAGGAAGCACATCTTTGTGAATTCCAAGCCAGTCAGGGTTATGTAGTAAGCCCCCACCAACCCACCTTGGAGCCTCCCTCTTCTCTGTATGTGTATGTATGTGTGTGTGTGTGTGTGTGTGTGTGTGTGTGTGTTTGTAAACATACACACTCACAAATCCTCTCATATTCACAGTAGTGGTCCCATAAATAATCATTGCTGTTTTAGAGTTTCAACTAAATTACATGGCATAAGCAAATACTTATGCTGTTCCAAATATGTCTTGCAATTAGAATCATTATAGTTTTTTTTTCTTTGTGTAAAAATGGTGAGTTTATTTAAAATGCTGATAATAAATTCTTATGTAATCTAACAACAAAATAAGGACTTAACAATATTTTGGTAATTTATAAAGATCTTTGGTTCTAGTGATCTTGGCAAGTAGTCAATGAGAGAAGTCATCCTAACAATGTCAGGAAAGAGACAGGTGTCCAAGCAAAAAGCCAAATCTCCTAGCTCTGCCTGACGCCCTTCTAGCATGCCAGCAGAAGCTATAGCCATTGGACATTTTTAAACTGGTTAAAAATAGTAGGATGGCCTTGCTAACATTCTGACACTGCATGTTTGAAGAGTCCAATTTGGGTCTTAAGGAATTATAGCTCGCTAGAAAACCATAAGAAAAAAAAGAGTAAAAGTTCTCCCATTACAAAAGAAGAGAGAAAACAAAATGTTTTCCACTGGAAAAACAGAGCTAAAATTGACATTTTTATACTTGAGAAAACAAAATATTGTGCAAAGTATGTTTCTGTGTCTTTTTCATGCTCAGATATTTCTGGTAGATTAAGTTGATTTCCATCATAGTCTTGGTAAAACTATGAATGATGTTTTCTCATTATCTGTCACCTCAGGGACAAAGCTCTTTAGAATGTTACAGAAAATACCCTCTGATTTTCAATGTGGGTTAGTGTCTTTTCTTATTCTGGCCTTTGTCTCAAACAGCAAGGGCTTCATTCTTGACTGACTCTGATGCTGGCAGGCACCTTGTTCCCAAGGACAGTACCCACTGCTCTCTGCCTATGACTAATGCTCAGGATTTTCATCTAACAGGAGGAAATTACTGTAAGAGAAAATACTGACAATTACTGGACTGGAATAAATAGTGGTGGTATAATGCCAGTCTAATGTACTTCTGTAAAATGGTGTCTTTCCCACTTTCTGTCAGACTTCTTCCTGCTTTTAAAATAAATCACTGCACTTTGCATCTTAAATTTTCTTATTTGGATCTTTGATGTCTTATTTCAAATACAAGCATGTTATACTGAACTTAATTGAATAGTTGTTAAACTCTATTATAACCAGGTACTTGGTGATTTAAGACTCCATTTCCCAAAATCTGTGCCAAAGAGACTAATTATCAGAAAATTTTTGTATTATCTGTTTTTAAAGTGAAACACAAGTTTTCCAGCATGATATGGATCTCTAGAAATCTTTTCTTCATCTTGGAGAACGATGATGATTGATACCATATTATCTGATAAAAAAAGGGAACTGGAACTATATAAAATTAACCAGATTCAGAAGATAAGCATTGCAGATTTTCTTTCATAAGTGAAAATTCAAAAGAAATTATAAGAGTTTTAAACAAAAGGTAGTAGAGAAAAATTTTCTCCTTGTTTCTTGGAGAAAAGTAAGTCAAAGAAAAGAACCAATGATGAAGAGACTAGTTTTCATTTTAAATTTTTTGAAAATAGATTTTTTTATGGTTATATATAGTACATCATGATTATAGTTCAGTCTTTTCTACCTACCCTCTCATTCATATCCTCATTTCTGTCTTTCATTTAAAAAGCAAAGTCTTCTAAGTGGTAATAATAAAATAAAATATGACTTAAAACAAAACTAACAAATCAAATTTTTATAGAAAAAATAGAAAGAAAAAAATATATAGATTCAGAGACCCACCCATTTACATACTCAGAAACCTTATAAAGAGTCTAAATTAAAATACATAAGAACAGGTAGAATAAAGAGAAACATATAAATAAATTAAAATTAAAATTATTTTTTTCTGAAAAACACATGGCACAGTGTTCTTAGATGACAAACCTATAAAGATACCATTGAATCTGCTGTTGTTGTTGTTGTTGTTGACTACCTACTGCTGGGCATGTAGCCTACCCAAAATAGTAATTTGTTTCCCAGTGAGACAGTCCTATAGAAAATATTTTTCATTTGCAAGTGGTTATCAATTGGAGATTGCTCCTGGGTTAGGGATGGAAGCACCTGTCCACTTTTCTTTTCAGGTCTAAGATTCATATGGTGTAGACTTGTGGAAGGCATTTGCATGCTATGTGACTTCATATTTGTGTTGACAACATTATATTTTGGTTTACATTTGAGTTGCACACAAAAGTTTCACAATTAAATGTATTATCTAGAAAATTGCCACATATCATAAGGAAGAAAAATCTCAGCATGTAAGTGTGTTAGATTGGGGAGGTAGAGAAATCAATGCCTAGTTTTATGTTGTCAGATTTATATACAAAGATTACCTATGCTTTAGGTGATGACTTATTAAACTAGTATAGTCACATTGAAATTTATGAGAAGAAAGAAATAAGAATGTCTGATATGTCCAGGTTATGACTTTATTTTCATTAACAAGAACACAACCTAGGTGTTTACTACCTTTTGGTGGAAAATAGATATTAATGGTAATTGAAAAACATTAAAACACAAAGTAAATATGTTTTCTTTTATCTCTTTATTCATTTCCAAAATAAGATTGTAGTCATACTGTTAATAAGAACTATGTTAACACATGTTGCTAAAGTGAATGAAATATTTGTCTTTCATCAAAGGTTCCTGGGGTGTTCCAATTGTGATGATTTATTTGTATTCATTAAAAAATGACAGAAATCTGAATTTGATGAAAGAATAAAAGCTCCCAGGTATGAATTATTGTGGAAATGACTGCCAATTATTGGACATCTCATTCACAACATTTCTGAGAGGAAATTCTTTCCTCAAATAGATATTTGATGAAAGAGACTGCTATTTATTTTAGAAGGAAATAGGAAACCTTGACTAGTATCTCTAGGTTACTATTTCTATGTATACATCTAGTTTTTTCTTCATCCCTTTTCTTCTCTTTTTTTCTTTTCTTCTCACTTCTAACACCTTCTATACCTACATTTTCTTTGTTTTTTCTTTATTTATCTCCTTTTTTTAACCTTTCTATCATCATCTATTTCATCTAGCTCAAATTTATTCATAGACATACAATGTAGTAAGAATATTTGATTGTATATTCTATATTTATTTTGTGCTACCATTGAATCATTTACCTGTATTCAGATAGCCCACACAGAATCTTGGTGTTTTGACTGAGGGTAACAAATGAAGATTTAAATATAAAGTTTGTTCTTTGGAACCACAGGAGGGTAGTCCCTGTTGGTTAGAGATCTCTACAATTCTGAAGGCTGTCTTTTTAAGGTACATGAACTGGTATAATGAATACTTGGTTTTAAAAAAATGCATGAATGACTAGGATTTCTCTCTCTCTCTCTGGTCATACAGTATGGCACATCCACAATTCTCTAAGTGCCTTTCAGTTTTGTCACATTTTCCCCCCAGGTGGTTTTGATCATTTTTGTTCAGGGAGTCTAGAAACAAAACCAAGAAGCAGAATTGCCCTCAGGCATCTTGGGCCTTTAGAAAAGACAAAAATGTACAAAGAACCAGTGACATATCTACCTAGTCAGGGACAATATACAATAATCCCTTCTTTCTCAGTCTTTTACCCTAAAATGTGCTGCCCACTTTCTATCTTCTGAAAGAGCAGCATGTGCTTCTAACTGCTAAACCAATCTTCCAACCCCAATCTTCATTCTCTTTTTATTAATGCTAATAATTTACTATAAAATGATTTTTTGTTTTTTTTGGAGATTTTAACACCTATCAAAATTGGAAGAATAAATATTTCAAATTGTACTTGTTAATATATGTTTAATAATAAAAAATTTAATTTAATCTTATTAGAATTTGCTTATACTAAACCAAGTTTAAAATTAAGATGATTATTTTATAAAGTTAATCTGAAAACTAAGTTATCAATTGCCTTATCTTTATTATTTCTACCAATATAAATTTGACATTATATTGTAATCCAAATAAAATCAGTATTGTAATATAAATATTAATCAATATAAGTATGATTTTCACTCCAAAAGACTGTTTGAAGTGTAAATCTAGAAGATATCAATTCACTATGGTTGAATAGAGACATATCCCTTTTAAAAAGTCATGACACTGATGGGAATGGGATCCAAGGTGACAGTCCAAGGTGTTTGAGACCCTAAGCTGTTCAGTGGCTGTGGTTTGCAGCTTGGGAATGCTTTGCTTTTTGTTTATAGTCCACTAATGAGTGAATATATCCTCTGCTTATCTTACTGGGTTTGTGAAATCTCACTCAGGAGGATATTCTCCAAATCCATCCATTTGCCTCCAAATGTCAGGATATCATTTTTTTTCTTACTACTGAGTAGTAGTACTACATTGTGTAGATGTACTACAGTCCATTAATCCATTCTTCATCTGATGGGCATCTAGGTTGTTTCCAGGTTCTGACTATTATAATGCCTTTGGAGTGCAAGTATGCAGCTATAGAGTATACACCAAGAAGTGGTATTGCTGGATCCTTGGGGAGATTGATTCCCAGTTTTCTGAGAAACCTCCATAATGCATTCCAGAGTGACTGAACAAGCTTACACTCCCACCAACAATGGAGGAGTTTTCCCCTTGCTCCTCAACCTCTCCAGCATAGGCTTTCATCTGTGTCTTTTATCTTAGCCAACCTGACAGGTGTAATGTGGTATCTCAAAGTTGTTTTGATTTGCATTTCTCTGATGGCTAAAGATGTTTAGTACTTTTTCAATACCCTTTCAGCCATTTGTAATTCTTTTGCTGAGAATTTCCTCTTTAGTTCTGAACCCCATTTTTTGATTGGGTCATTAAAGATTTTGGGCTCCAGTTTCTTGAGGAAACCGGATCAGCCTGGAGTGGTTGCTGAACTATGCCACCTTGGGACCTTGGGACCTCCTGCCTTTGCTGGGGAGGAGATAAATAGATGGGGAGAAGGGAGAGTGACTGGCATGGGCAGGAGGGGGAAGGGAGTTTGAACTAGGGGATACATGTATAAAAAATATGACTTTATTCATAATAAAAAGTAAAATAAACAAAATGTCATATTCTTCACCAAAAAAAGTCATGCCACTCTTGATCACAAAATATTAGTCTACACCTTACCCATTTCAATTATAAGATAATTTCACTTATTTTTTTCTATAGTAAATACTAGGTTTTATAAGTAAGAGGAAAATATTTTTATAATAATGCAAATAAAATTATATATTTTGATAAAGAGTTCTCATATTTTTAATCCGAACATATATTAGTATGTCCAGTTGATTTTAAAAAATATAAAATTTTGACCCAACTTCAGACCTATAGAAAGTAATTTTAAGTTATTCAGAATCAGTTACTTGGCCTGAAGTCAGGAATTGGGGCAATGACATTCATATTAGATTACTTGGCCAGAAGTCATGGGTCAGGAACAGTGATTACATCCTATAATTAAATTATCTCCATGTTGTCTTGCTCTTAATCAGATTGACTGCATTTTTTTATAAGTTAAAAGTTGGAAATAATCTGTTTTTTTCGCTTTGCTATCTTTAAAATCATTGCCATCAGAACATATGAGGGTACATTCAGAGCTTGTGCATGACACTCACCACATTGATCACTTTGTGGCATTTTTCCTATGTGCTATTATGCCATTAGAAGCAAATTTATGGGAAAATTGATCCCAGCATACTGACTCCTGACATTACTAGTTATACATGACTTTGACTGATGCAGCTTTGATATAATCTAATGACACAGCAGAGGAGGAAATTGTAAAGTAGCTCAACCCTACAAATAGCCCTTAGTTAAGTAATTCACAGTAATGTCACTAGAGCTCCTCAAGTGTTGTCCTCAGTCAAATTGTCGGTGCTGCCTCCAATTATGAATATTTTTCTTAAAATGGTAAATATATTATATATAATATATACAAATATTCTAAATTCTAAGAAATAATGTGCTTCTTGACTTGCTTTGCATTTCTGCAATTTATTTGATAAAATTGTGAATCTGAAGTGGAGGAACGTGTTATATGACACAATGTAAATATTTATTAACCACCATTTTATTATATTTAGTAAACCACCATCCTTCCTCAGTGTTTCAAATGGCTCCCTCATATTCTATCTTCTCCCCTCATTTTGTCTAACAAGTTTTTTTTTTATTTTTCAACAATTTTTTAAGTACACACAGCTATTCATATGAGATCCATTGCTCATCATCTGAGGAAATGAAAAGATCCTTCATAAAATATACATTTCTATTATATTTTAAAAAGATGACTACATCAAAATATACACATAAAAATTCCTAGGTTGAACAGCATTCCTAAAAGATCATTTTTATGTTGATTTAGTTAAAGCCAAGAGCAGCATTTGAGTGTTCTGTGCCAACAGATCTGGCATTGTAACAAAGTCATTTTCCTGAGTGTTTCCATTTGATATACTTAAGAAGCAAAGAAGCAAAGAATAGAAGTGCCTATGTGAGCACATTTCTTTGTAGTTGATGTTAACATTTAATTCATTTCTGGAGAAGAATGATGACAAACAGGATTCTGTAATGAGTTGAAACACAGCTGCTTTTAATATTAAACAATTAGGATGCTGTCAACAAAATATGGTTAGTATATTATCTTAGAAAAAAACTCAATGAATGCATAAAACAGCAAAAAATGTTTGATGGCTAAAAACATATGACATTATATTATATGCATATGTTTGTATAAGATAGAAATTTTAGTTTCATGATTTGCTTTTATATGCAAATATCAAGTACTGATCAAGTACAAAATGGATAATTTAATCTTTTGGATTATGTATCAGTTTTAAATTTTTAAAGTGATAGTCTATAGTGGGATTATGCTGTTACATTATAAAGAATTGTCCAGCCTAGTATTCTAATAAAAATGCAAAATGGCCAAAGGTAGGCAAAAAGCATGGGCATGGCTACCAGACTAAGAAATTTCTGGGAAGAAGAAAAAGAGAACTGAGATGCAAATGAGATACAAAGGAAATAGTTGAAATGTTACTGAGTAAAGGTACCAAGCCACATGGTTGAACAAGATAAAAATAATGGGTGAGTGTAAGTATTAAGAATTATTAAGTTATATGTCTCGGCCCTAGGCTGATCAACATACAATTAATGGGTCTCTGTGTGACTATGAGACTGAGGGACTGCAGATCTGAGGGTCTGCAGGCCAAGACCTCAGGGCTAGGCCAGAAAGGCCAGGCTAGAAGGATAACATAACAAATGGCAGACCACCATGGGTATTATACACCCCAATAAAGTGTGAGAAAGATTTAAAAACAGTCTAGAGCACAGAAACAAAGGCAAAAGCAGCTTAAAAGTTGTGTCTCTCACGTGGGCCATGGTAAAAAGACCAAGTGGTATATGGAATTAAATTACAAAATGGAGTGTTTGCTACATTCAACTTAAGCTGAACAAGGCCAGTTCCTGAACCACAATGTAAGGAAGGAGCTGTACATGGTAGATTTAAGGTTTCTGTTAATAAGGACAAAAAAGAACACAAAGATGGCTTTTAAGTGGTGGTGTTTACTTGAATCAGATCTGTTTGCTAGAGGCAAGCAGACACTTGGCTTTTACAAGTGAAGCTTCCTGATTCAGCCTTAGAGGCAAAATACTTATGAGTTTTTAAGAGGCCTTGCTGCCAAACACTTAAATAGAGTTAATGAATAGCAGACTGCAGTGCTTTACTTGGTGATTATATAGACCCCAAAATTCCCCAGAATGTTAATTGTGGGATCTACTAAAAAGCTCTGTTCTGCTAAAAAGCTAAGTTCTAAGGAGCTTGAACAAGAGCTAGTTGAAGCCATCCATTCATTCTAGCCATGCCTTTAATCCTTAACCATACCTGGTCAGATTAAAGATGTAGTCAGAAACAGAAAGAAATAGAGGAAGCTGGGTAGAGTCAGACAAACGACCCAAGCAAAGGTATGGTCAGAAGAAGAAAAATATAAGAAATAAAAAATATACAGTTAAAAACAATTTAAGAAAACTCTAAATGGTTTAAAATGTGTTGAAAAATATATGTAATTTTGGAAATCAAAAGGAAAAAAGAAAAAGTCCTTAAAAATAGTAATAAGCCACATAAAAATGGAAAATATAAAGAGTATCTGGATACAATATGCTATTGTCTTGGCTTTAAGTTTTTTGACTGAAAATAAAGTAATAAAAGATGCCTAAAAGACATTTGACCATAAAGGCTCCTGGATTAATCAAACCTATATATTTCATAAATGAGTTGACTTTAAAATTGAAATAAAAAGTTATGCTACTTTGGAGAAGAGGTTTTATTTTTTTTTCTTTTTACAGAAAAAGTGAGGATTTAGATTTATTTCTGGTTAAAGAAAATAAAGTTTGATTGAGAAAGACCATCCTGAAATGTTTCTTTCTCTATATGTATATATATGGTTTGGTGATTTTACATCATGCATCCCATCAACCTCAGTTATCAGTCCTCTCAGATCCCTACCCATTCTTATGACCTCCCCATTTACAAAAATGCCCATTCATGTTGCTCATTTACTTACGGGATAATAATGGAAACAGATGGCCCAGATGATTCACAATTTTAGAGCAACTCTGTTGCAGTTGCCTCTGGAGCTCTTTATCCAAAATAATGTCAAAGGGTCTGGTTGAGATTACTCAGTCTTAAAGACTACTCCACTAAATAGTTGTCCACAGTCCTTTGGGTTGCCATGGGATTTCTAGTGTACTCACTCAGCAGGAAGTAGCCTAGCCAATATTCTCCCAAAATAAATTATGGATGTTTGTCTTTTTTTAATAGCATTAGTTACAAGTTGTCATTATATTCTATTTAATTTAAAAAGAAAAAATGGGAAAATGTAGTGGGGTTATATTGTTTCTTCATAAATAATTGTCCTTCTTACTGGTTGAATAAAAAGACTAATTGGCCAAAGGCAGAAAGGAATTGTGAGCAGGACTACCAGACTAAGAAAATTCTGGGGAACAGGAAGAACAGAGCAGAGATGCCAGGAGATACAGAGAAAATAAATTGAAATGATGTTGAGAAAAGGTACCTAGCAGCATAGCTAAATAAGAAAAGAATCATGGATTGAGTTAAAATGAAAGTTAGCAAGTTATATGCTTGGACCCCAGGTCAATCTTTGTAAGATAACATAAGTCTATGTGTGTTTCTGTGAGACTGTGGATCTGCAGGTCTTCAGCACAGGCTACTCCAGGCCAGAAAGCCTATACTGCAATAATCTGTTTTTTTTTATTTATAAGGAAAAAATAAAAAGAAAACATTAATATAAACAATGTCCAGCTTCTTATAAAAATGAAATTTCCACTTTACAAATTTGATAAACAACTCTTGAATAGATCAACCAGACAGAAACTCAACAGAGAAATAAGGATATAGCAGAAGTTATGACTCAAATGGACTATGCAGATAGATACCAAACCCTCCACCCAAACAAAAAGGAATATACATATTTCTCAGCACGCCATTAAACTTTCTCAAAAACTGACCACATACTAGGTCATAAAGAAAATATCAACAGATGCAAAAATAAAATGGTGTAACTCCTTGTAACATATCAGATCACCATGGTCTAAAGTTAGAGTTCAACAACATCAAGACTCACAGAAAGCCTACCAACTCATAGAAGCTAAACATCACTGAACTGAACCACCTCTGTTTCAAAGAAGTAATTAAGAAATCAAAGACTTCCTACTATGTAACAAAAATGAATCCACAAAAAACTGGGCACAATGAAAGCAGTCTTAAGTGGGAAATTCACAGCAGTAGATGCCTACATAAAAAGACTAAAGAAATTCCACACAGAAAATCTATCAGCACAGATTAAAGAAGCAAAATCACCGAGAAGGAGTAGACAACAGTAAATAACCAAACTTATAGCTAAAATCAATAAAATTGAAACAAAAAGAACAATACAAAGAATCAATAAATCAGAGGTTGTTCTTAGAGAAAGTCAAAAAGATAGATAAACTCTTATCCAAAGTAACCAAAAAACAAAGAGAGATTATATAAATTAATAAAATTAGTAATGAAAAAGGTGACATAACAACACACCCCCCGAAAATCCAGAGCATTATCAGGTCATACTTTTAAAGTCTATTTTTCACAAAAAAGGAAAACCTAGAAGAAAAGGACAACTTTATGGACACTTGCCATATAACCAAATTAAATCACAATTATATTAAATACCTAAACAGGCCTATAAGCCCAAAGAAAATTTAAGCTTCCATTAAAACCCTCTCAAGTAAAATCGCCCAGCCCCAGATAGTGTCAGTGCAAAATTCTACCAGACATGCAAAGAAGAGTTAATACTAATATTCCTCAAACTGTTTCATCCAATAGAAACTGAAGGAACATTGCCAAACTCTTTTTATGAGATCACAATCACCCTGATAATCAAGCCATTCAAAGATGTGATAAAGAAAGAGAATTACAGACCAATTTCTCTCATGAACATTGGTGCAAAATTTCAACAAAATTCTGGAAAATAGAATCCAACAACGTATAAAAAAAAAGTCTTTCACCATGATCAAATAGGCTTCTTCAAGAAACTATACCCTAAAACCTTGAATAACTCAATCAAAAAATGGGGTTCAGAACTAAAATTCTTCTGAGTACAGCAGAAGAATTATAAATGGATAAAAGGAAATTGAAAAAGTGTTCAACATCTTTAGCCATTAGAGAAATGCAAATCAAAAAAACTTTGAGATACCACCTGACACCTGTCAGATTGGCTAAGATAAAAGTCACAGATGACAGCCTATGCTGGAGAGGTTGAAGGGCAAGGGGAACAAATATTTCTCCCTTGTTGGTGGGAGTGTAAGCTTGTTCAGCCACTTTGGAATGCACTATGGCGGTTTCTCAGAAAACTGGGAATCAATCTCCCCAAGGATCAAGCAAAAACACTTCTGGGTGTATATCCTAAAGATGTACATACGCACTCCAAAGGCATTAGCTCAACTATGTTCATAGCAGCATTATTCATAATAGCAAGAAACTGGAAACAACCTAGGTGTCTCTCAACTGAAGAATGGATTAACAAACTGTGGTACATGTACACAATGGAGTACTTCTCAGCAGTAAGAAAAAAAAAAAGATATCTTAAAATTTGCAGACAAATGGATGGATTTGGAGAATATCCTCCTGAGTGAGGTTTCACAATCCCAGAACGATATTCTGAGCGACGTATCACAATCCCAGGAAGGGAAGCAGGGGATGTATTCACTCATTAGTGGACTTTAAACAAAAAGCAAAGCATGTCCAAGCTGCAAACCACAAACTCTGAACAACTTTGCTTCTGAAGCACTTTGAACTGGCACTTTGGAGCCCATTCCCTCCAGAGGAACACTTGAGCCAGTCTTGATGTTGGGGTGAGGAAAGTGGATTAGCCTGAAGTGGATGTTGAACTAAGCCACCTTGGGATCTTATCTGAACAAGGGGATACATGGATAAAAAAATGAGACTTTATTAATAAAAAAAATTAAGAAAAAATACAAATCCATAAATACTTGCAAGGGGAAGTATATGGTAGGATCTGTAGGGGTCAAAATAAAAAAAAACGATGTGGTTAATATTTCAAGTTACAAAAGAATAATAATTCTTTCCATAGTTCAGCTTATCACATGTTCCTGTTGCATGTCTAACATGGGTGGAAACCTAAAGTTAATATCTGTAAAACACTCTGAAAATTAAATAAGATACAAGATGTTCAGATTTAAAAATATTTGTATGTGGTGATATACTTTATATTTAATAAAATCAGTCTGAGATATCAGAGAACAGAATCACTTATCTTAACTCAAACTTTTATTTTATCTTGTTTAGCCACGTTGCTTAGTACCTTTTCTCAGAGAAGCATTCTGGTCTTTATTACTGTGCATCTATCTGCCTGTTTCTCAGCTCTACTATTCTTTCTAGAGTATTTTTTTCTCTGGTAGCCCTGCCCATACTTCCTATTCACCTTTTGTCCAATCATCATTTTATTAAGCCAGTAGGAAAAACAAATATTCACAATGTACCAGAACATAATCCCATAGCATTTGTGTATGATAATTATAATAACTGACATTGGACAAAGTCTAGAATATATAAAAAGTTCAGGAATTTTTGCTGGTGCAATTCCAGATACAATTGCCACATTGGTGACTTTCAAGACTAAACCTCAGTTCTGTTAATATGTGCACATTCTAGTAATAGAGTACTAATGTTTACTATCATTTTCAAAACCAAGCTTCAAAATTGTTGCAAAATGATTTATAAATGCACTATCCCAGTTAAATTCATGTGTAGTATACTAGATGAATGGTGCAACATCATAGTTGTAAAGTCCTTAAAATTGAAGTTGGGCACAGTTTCTGTTTTTAATTCTTTGCTTTTATTAATTATTCTATCTAACAATGGAGAATTGACCCAAAAATATACTACAATTATTTTGACAGAGAAGCATAAAAACTCATAGAATTAATTTCTGTCATATGTAAATAACACAGAGGTTTATTTATATTAAATATTTAAGGTATTTAAATGAAGTGTGAAAACTTAATAGAAATAGTTTTCTTTAAATGTATCTAAGAGTTGAAGGATGGCAAATGAAAACCTCCATTAAAATCAATGATTCTCATATACTTGTCATGTTTTATTATTTGTGACAAATATATAAAAAAGTATTTATTATTTCTCAAAAATTATAATTCTAGTTTATATGTTTGAGTTCATCTGCTAAATTTTTAACATCAAATTTCATTTTACTGCCTAATAAAAATACTGCCACATCCTACATCCTTTATAATTGACATAAATCAGAAAATTTGTAATGGCTTTTTCTAAACTAAATGTTATAGAATAAATAAATATGATATCTCTTCACATAATAGTATGCCTTAAAATATAAAAAATTTTAATAAAATATAATTCTTGACCAATGGTGAAATCTGTGGTTTGCAGTATTTTAACTACTAATGATGTTTCAAACTTCATAAAGTCAGTGATATTATTATAGAATATTTGTTCCACAGCATATTATCAGATCAATCCAGAGAAATAGATGTTCAAATAAGTACATATTTGCTCATATAGTTATGTGTTAGTCAGGAACAGACACACATAAACATAGGAAACTACTTTTGGAGTTATTGCTTAGCAAGGCAGTAGAGCAAAGGTCATCTTTTTTAAAAAAGGAGCATCAGAGTACTTAGCATTTAAATTTAAAATTGAATTGGATCATGCAGGTTATGTCCATTACAAAAATTAAATCCCAGTGGATAATAGAATTAAATATGACATAAAAATAAACAGAAGTCAAATGATTCCATAGGAGATAACTTGATGACCTTGGTTATACTATCTCTGTCATTTATTACATAACTCATTAAGGAATAATTTGATAAAATTGACTTTATAGAAGTAACAAGAATAAAGATACCCTGGCAAAAACTGTATCAAGAATAGAAAAACAAAGTAAACACACAGAGAGAAAATAGTAGCAAAGCTAAAAGAATTAAAAGATGAACTCAAGTACACAAAAACTCATAAAATATTACTGAGAAAATATGTGACTCACAAATAATATGGTCAGTACCACCCCCTTCCATGTCTATTAACACCTTAAGAAATGTTTTTCGATGCATCTGTAAAAAATGCATATTAAATTTTAAGATATTTTTCTGTTACAATTGACATATTACATACTTATTTACCTGTAGTATAAAAAAAAAAAAAGAAGGGGTGGGTTGCTCAATACTTAAGAGCATTGGATCCTCTTCTGGAGATGTAGATAAATTTCTCAGTATATACTTGGATATTCACAACAGGCTCTTAATAGTTCAAGTAGATTCAGCTGTCTTTTTCTGAACACCACTGACATAAGATATGTGTATATTGTATGGACATAATGGCATATAAAACACCCTTACACATGAAAGTAAAATAAATTAATTTAGCAAACAGACCAAAAAAAAAAAGTTTAAAGTTAATACTTTGAATTCTTAGCTCGTTATCTGGTCTTTCTTTATCACAGATGCTTTTGCTGTTACTGAAAATGAACTTTTACTTTTCCTGTTGTTCATTTTCTATACACTTCTGCTTAGTCCCCTAAATGTATAGAAAAAAAATAAACATTTAAATGTAAATTAAGCACTAAAGTTACTATCTTTGGTAAATTTTTAAATTTAAACAAAACTCTTCCTCTCAAACTGCATATATTAATTAATCTTAATTTCATTTTTTTCTTTTTTATCTATTAGAAATTGATTGACTTATATTTGGCTATACTATCTATCAGATCCCAAGAAACACAGTATTTTACAATACAGAGGAAAAATTCAACTTTTAGAGTAGAAAGAGGTCATTTATTGAGCATTTTTAAAGCTACTCATGTAAACCACAAGACATTCCTACGTAAAAAATAATTTGTTATGCAATATATATATTAAGAAATGGAGATTAAAAATTTAATTTAGTCGGTTGCATATTTTTAGTCTATCAATAAATGAATTCACAAATTTAAAGGATAATTTGATTTAAAATTTTAAATTATATTATTCATATAAATATTAAATGAGCATGCATATAATTTGTTTTATTTCTTTAATAAAATGAGGTTCAATAAGATATTATTATGGTCTCAAAGAAAAGTTACGGAGCCTCACAAGCAGTAAATAAAAAAATTAGAAATCAATTTAAAAGATATGTGTAACTAGAAAATATCTACAGGAAAAATATCAGTCATATTCATATTCCAACAGAAGCAATTTGTGTTTATACAAAAGAGTAATGTATACTATTGCATTTACTTGTAATAAAAATTATATGTTATTGCAATAAAATTTACTTACATCTCAAGTTTCAGTTATTTCTTGTGTAGTCTAAGATATGCTTCACTTTCAACGAGAAAATATAAAGTTCTTGGCCTGCTTTTTTTTCCTTTATTATTATTATTATTATTATTATTATTATGAACAAAGAAGTCACACCTCTAACCCTTTATATCCCCATTCAAGGTCCCCTCTTCCTCCTTCCACAAGAGGTCATTCTCTCTTCTTGGCCTGCTTTCAACCATAGCATATTTAGTTAACATTAGGCTATTGACAAGCCTTTACTATGTTATATTTGAATCTAGTCTAGTCCTAACAAACTTAATAAATACATGCTTTTATATTGATCATCATTTCTCTAAATAAATACCATAAAATCTGAGTTTTTAACATCAGTTTAGCATAATTAACTGAGGAGAAAGTTATTTGTATTTTAGAAAATAACTTATGTCCATTATGGCTTAAAACATCAACTGTGTTTCTCCATATCTATATTCATACATGCAATGCTTAATATTATTTGTAAAATTTGCAGCATCTAGAAACAAGTAGGAGCTAGTTTCCCTGGCATGCCAGGGAGAGAGTATATTGATTTTCTAGGTTGATTTTGTAATACTCATTCTAATTGTGGGCAGCACCATACCCTAATTGTTTATTCACTACAAATTGGTCATCTCTGAAATGAAATACACACAAAGAGTATAAGTGGATTCAGCAAATTTTATTTGTGTATATGTACATCTATCTTTCTGTTTATCTGTTTGTAATGGTAATAATCAAAGAAAGACAGGCCATAAAGAATGAGATGGAAAGGGATTTGAGGAAAGTGACATGGGAGAGAGAGGAAGGAGAAATGGAAAATGAAAATCACTATCTATATTTTAATTCAAAAAGTTATTTTTACATATGAAAACATTACTATGTTTTCCTTAGTTTTTCCATTGCCTTTTCCAAACTACATCATTTTTGTTGCAGTTTTTGTATTTTATTTTACGAGTTTGTCAGCAAATGATACTTTTCTGACATTTGATATTCTCATCAACGTGGTATATAATGAAGGACCTAGCATATTAAAAAAGAACACAGTTAAAAGCCTAATTAATCTTTTGCCCATTTTGTGTAATACAGTGACATATATCTGTATACATACATTATTTTCATAAACATATATAAATATATCCTATCACATCTGAAGGAAAAACATAAATGTTATAGAAAGAGTAAGTAGGAGCAATGACAGAATGAAAACATAGTTTACTAAACTTCTATTTACATGAATTGCTTTGGTTTCGACAATTTCTAATCACTGAAGAAACCAATGCCATAATGCCTATGCAATTCCATTCTTTCTTTTCTTATATATATATATATATATACATGTATATATGTATATATGTATATGAATATATAATTTATTATTTGGTAATTTTACATCATACACCCCATCAAACTCAATTATCAGTCCCCTCAGATTCATACCCACTCTTATGATCTCCCCATTTACAAAAACATTTGTTCATGCTGCTCATTTACTTACTGGAGCATAATTAAACTCCCTCTGGTCAGACCTTTAAACAAAAAAGAATCCTTATTTCTGACTGAGGAACCCTTACTGTTTCACTAGAGTAATCCTCTTTCTAACCTCTATGGTGTGGCAATATTCTCTTTTCTGTTTTTTGTTTGTTTGTTTTATGTCATGTTTTCTTTTTACTAATGAAGCATTTACACCACAGACTGGGTAGTTTGGGCTGTGTATGTCTGCATCTGCACTGATCCATCATTGGATGTAGGTTCTATGATGGCAATTAGGGTTAATCACTAATTTGATGATGGGAAAGACTACCTTTATGCAAACTCTCCATTATTGCTAGGATTCTTAGCTGGAACCTCTATGGGGGTTCCTGTGAATTTCTCTAGCACCAGGTTTCTCCCTAGACATATGATGGCTCACATTGTCAAGATACATCTTTCTTTAATCATCCTCTCTATCCTGCTCCCAACTTTGTGGTTTCTCAGAAATGGGAATCAGCCTACCTCAGGATCCAGAAATATCACTCTTGGGCCTATACTCAAAAGATGCTCAACCACATCACAAGGGCACTTGCTCAACTATCTTCATAGCAGCATTGTTTATAAAAGCTAGAACCTGGAAACACCCTACATGCCCCTCAACTGAAGAATGGATAAATAAAATGTGGTATATTATACAATGGAGTATTACTCAGTAGTAGAAAACAATGACATTATGAAATTTGTAGGAAAATGGATGAAACTAGAAAAAATAGCTTTTTTATATGTATGAAAGTTACATAAAAGTGTGTTTGGGGCTAAAAGATGGAACATTGTTTACTAGCACTTGTTCTTTCAATGGTCTTTTGCTTGGTTTCCAGAACTAATGTGGCAGTTTGCATCCTTCCTCACCTCTAGTTTCAGGATATCCAATGCCTTCATTCATGTATTTGTTTGCTCTGTGTGAGGTTTTCTTCATTGATGCTCCTAATTTCCCTAGTTTGTATTTATACATTTTTTGATAATTATCTACATTAAAATCTACAGATAAAATCTTTGAATGGTTTGGCAAGATGGTATTTTAGAGAGTGGATTTTGGGGACAAATCTGAAAATGTTGTATAAAGTGATAATGTTCTACATGTCGGAAGGAATGAATCTTCTTCTGTAGATTGTTCTATAAATTTACCCATATGTCATATTGCTTGTGTGTGTTTGTGTGTGTGTGTGTGTGTGTGTGTGTGTGTGTGTGTGTGTGTGTGCACAAGCACCAAAATAGAAAGAAAATATTTTACCTGGCATTTAATTTGAGTGTTTCAAAACTGAGCAACTTTCTCTTCCCATCACTATTTCTCTCTCTCTCTCTCTCTCTCTCTCTCTCTCTCTCTCTCTTGCATTCTTTACACAGTCAACTGTCCCCAACAAAGGCAAAACTTTTAATTATGTAAACACTATTATAGTTAGAAGGTATAAAGTTAAATCAGCCAGAAATCAAAACATCACTCCATTTTGTAATGCACATTATGAACTCAATTGCCAGTGACCATAGATGGCTTTAAAGTTGCAGTTGTAATATATGACATTTTTTCCTGCTCATCTGCAAAATTAGCAAGAGAAGAACTCCTAGCCATCTCTTTCTTTTTAACAGATTTATCTTTGTGATTTATTTCAAAAACTCATTTATTTTCAGATCATTTTGTATTCATGCCAATATCCAATATTATCCTTTTTAGAATAAAATACCTTGTGGTAGATATATTTTTCCATAAATATTAAATCATTTAGAGGGGGTGCTTGAGGCAGAGTTGGAGTCCGGTGGCTTCAGACAGTGAGGATCCTGTAGCCTGACCAGGTTAAGAAATCATGCAGAATCCGTGTGCAGAGCAGACAGGAGACACACAACCCCTGTAGCCAAAACAGACTAAGATTCCACTAAGACCTTACTAAGACTGATCTAAGGAAGCAATGGGTAGTCGTAAGTGCAATAATATATATATAACAACATAAAGAACAACACGTCACCACCAGGAGAAGCTCATGGCTCTACAACACCAAGACCTGAACTGAGCAATGAAGAGAAAACAGAAGAAAACAACAGTACAAACACCCTTATGAAGATTATAGAAGCCTTAAAGACGATATAAAAGTCCCTTAAAAATACAAGAAAAAACAAATAAAATAATTGGAAGACCAAGTCTTCAAAGAAATTAAAAAAAAAAAAAACAAGGAAGAGAAATTCAACATATGAAAGAATCATTGCAGGTAATAGAAATTGAAATAGAAACAATAAAGAGGCATAAAACAAAGCAAAGCATGAAATAGAGACTCTGAAAAAATTATCTGGAACTACACATACAAGCATAAGCAGTGAATCCAAGAGAAGGAAGGGAGAATATATGTAGTAGAAGACTCAATAGTAGAAAGAGATAAATCACTCAAAGAAAACAGCAAAATCAAAAAAGCTATAACACAAAACATTCATGAAATTTGGAACACCATGAAAAGACCAAACTTGAGAATAATAGGAATAGAAGAATGACAAAAATATCAGCTCAAAGGGTATTATATTCAGATAATATATTCAATAAAATCATAAAAGAAAACTTTCCCAACCTAAAGAAGTAAACACCTATAAAGATACAAAAAGCTTACAGAATATCAAATAGGTTAGACCCCCAAAAGAGTCTGCTTACCATATAATAATTAAGCCACAAAACATATAGAACAAAAAAAAATATTAAGAGCTTCAAAGAAAATGGGCCAACTTACATATAAAGCCAGACCTAACAAAATAACACTAGACTATTCAATGAAAACAGTAAGATTCTGGTCAGAAGTTATACAGACACTTAAACACATGGCTGCCAAAACATACTTCTATGCCGAGGAAAACTATTAATCACCATGGGTGGAGTAAGCAAGATATTTCATAACAAAGACAAGTTGAAAAAAAAAACCTATCCACAAATCCAGCATTACAGAAAGCACTTGAAAGAAAACTCCAACCTAAAGAACCCACATATACCCATGAAACCACAAACAATCGATATTCCCAAAGAAGAAAAACCCTAAGAACGAATATCTACACAAACAACCACCTAAAATACCAGGAAGTAAGAATCAGTGGTCATTAATATCCCTTAACAATAGATTTAATTCACCTATAAAAAGATACAATCTAAGATGATGGATACAAAAACAAAAGTCAACCTTTTGCTGCATACAAGAAACACACTTCAACTAAAGACAAACACAGACTCAGAGTAAAAGGTTGGAAAAAGTCTTTTCAATCAAATAGTTCCCCAAAACATGCTGGTATTGCTATCCTAACATTCAAAAGACTAGATTTCAAACTTAAATCAATCAAAAGAGACCAGAACAAGCATTATTCTTTTGTCTCAGAAAAAAATAATCAAGATTAGATCTCAATCCTGAATATTTATGATTCTAATATAAGGGTACCTTCATTTGTACAAGAAATACTACTAAAGCTTAAATCCCACATCAAATATCACACACCAATAATAGTGAGAGACTGGGTTCCGGTTCTGGTTCTGGGGCCAGTTGCTGTCTGCAGAGCGTGTACCCACGCACTCTATAGCAGACAGAGATCAACTCTCACTGCCACAGTCCCCCCAGCTGCTGCTCAGGAAATTTGCATGGCTACCTACCTCTAACTGTGCAAACAGATAAGGACTGGGACCCTGAAGGACAGACTCAGACCCCGCCCAGAGGTGAGGAGGGGTCTACAGGCCGGAGCGCTTGTATCCCTGCCAGGGAGAGTTGAGTTCCTGTTGGTTCCACTTCCGGTTCCTGGAACAGGTGCTATCTGCAGAGCATGTACCCACGCACTCTATAGCAGACAGAGATAAAGTCTCACTGCCATGGTCCCCACAGTTGCAGCTGAGAAAATTTGCACTACTACCCAGCTCCAACTGAGCAAAAAGATAAGGACTAGGGACCCTGAAGGACAGATTCAGACCCCACCCAGAGGTGAGGAGGGGTCATCAGGCCCGAGCACCTATATTCCTGCCACAGAGAGGTTCCGGTTCCGGTTGCCAGACTAGTGGCTGTCTGCAGAGCATGTACCCATGCACTCTGCAGCAGATGGAGATAATCTCTGAGTGCCACAGTCCCCCTAGCTGATGCTGAGAGAATCTGCATGGCCGCCACCCTGCCTCCAATTGGTCAAACAGAGAAAGATTGAAGACTGGAAATTCAGTCCCCTGACCAGAGCAGAGGTAAAGATTGAGCAGACCTTTACCTCAAAGTTGACAGGAGGCACACATGCCCGAGTGCCACAACTGACCAGGAGCCACCTAATCGTGAACCAATGAAGCCACTGGCAGACTCCAGTGCAAAAATTTATATAATAATATAAAGAACAACAAGGTAAATCCAGAAGAAAGTGGTGATCCTACAAATACAAGACCTGAACTGAGCAATGAAGAAGAAAGAGAAGGAATCAACATCAAAAATTCCTTTATGATGATCATTGAAGCTCTCAAAGAAGATATGAAAAATAACCTTAAAGAAATAGAGGAAAATACAAACAAAAAATTGGAAGAGATGAACAAATCTATGAAAGAAACATGCTATGAACTAAAAGCTGAAATAGAAGCATTAAAAAAGACACAAAATAAGGCAAAGATGAAAATAGAAAATCTGAAGAAAAAAGCTGGAACCACAAATACAAGCATAACAGAGTTCAAGAGATGGATGATAGAATCTCAGAAGTGGAAGACTCAGTAGCTCAAATAGATATATCAGTCAAAGAAAATAGTAAATCTAAAAAAGCCATAACTCAAAATGTTCAGGAAATCTGGGACACTGTGAAAAGACCTAATTTGAGAATAATAGGAATAGAAGAAGGAGAAGATTACCAGCTGAAAGGCACAGATAATGTTTTCAATAAAATCATAGAAGAAAACTTCCCTAACCTGAAGAAGGAAATGCCTATAAAGATACAAGAAGCTTACAGAACACAAAATAGATATGACCCCCCAAAAAGTCAGTATGCCACATTATAATCAAGCTACAAAACATACAGAACAAAGAAAAAATTTTAAGAGCTGCAAAAGAAAAGGGCCAACTTACATATAAATGCAGACCCATCAGAATAACACCTGACTATTCAATGGAAACAATGAGAGGTAGAAGGGCTTGGTCAGAAGTTATACAGATGCTAGAAGAGATTGGCTGCCAAACTAGAATACTATACGCTGCAAAATTATGAATCAACATAGATGGAGTAAACAAGATATTTCATGACAGAGTCATACTGAAAGAATATCTATCTACCAACACAGTGCTATAAAGAGTATTTGAGGGAAAACTCTGAACTAAGACCCCAGATACACCCATGAAACCACAAACAATCAATAATTCCACAGAAGAATATTCCAGAAAAAGGAAATACAAACAAGTTATCACCAAAAATGACAGGAAATATCAATCAATGGTCACAAATTATCCTTAATATCAATGGACTCAACTCTCCTATAAAACGTCACACACTAACAAGATGGATACAACAACAGAAGCCATCCTTCTGTTGCCTACAAGAAACACACCTCAACTGCAAAGACAGACACAGGATTAGAATAAAGGGTTGGGAAAAGTATTTCCAGTCAAATGGTCTTAAGAAACAAACAGGGGGGGCTGGAGAGATGGCTCAGAGGTTAAGAGCACTGACTGTTCTTCCAGAGGTCCTGAGTTCAATTCCCAGCAAAACCACATGGTGGCTCACAACCATCTATGATGAGGTCTGGCGCCCTCTTCTGTAAAACTGTATGCATAATAAATAAATAAATCAAAAAAAAAATTTAAAAAAAAAAAAAGAAACAAACAGGGGTTGCAATCCAAATATCTAAGAAAGTAGACTTTAAGCTAAAAGCAATTAAAAGGGACCAAGATGGTCACTACTTATTCATCACAGAAAAAATTGGTCAAGAGGAGATTTCAATCCTGAATATTTATGCCCCTAATATAAGGGCACCAACTTATGTAAAAGAAACACTGCTAAAGCTTGAATCCCACATCAAATCGTACACCCTAATAGTGGGAGACTTCAATACCCCAATTTCAACCCTATCTAGACAACCAGACAGAGACTCAACAGAGAAATAAGGAGTCTAAAAGAGGTTATGAGGCAAATGGATTTAATAGCTATCTACAGAAGCTTGTACTCAAATGCAAAGGAATATACATATTTCTAAGCTCCTCATGGAACTTTCTCCAAAACTGACCACATAATTAGTCATAAAGCAAATATCAACAGATACAAAACAATGAAAATAATCCCGTGTAAAATATTGGACCACCAGAACCCAAAGTTAGAGTTCAGCAACATCAAAAATCAAAGAAAGCCTACCAACTCATGGAAACTAAACATCACTCAGCTAAACCATCTCTGGGTCAAGGAAGAAAGTAAGAAAGAAATCAAACTCTTCCTAGAATTTAATGAAAATGAATCCACTATGAATCAAAAATTGTGAGACAAATGAAAGCAGTCTTAAGAGAAGTATTCATAGCGCTAGATGCCTACATGAAAAGCATAGAGAAATCCCATACTAGAGACCTAACTGCTCAGCTGAAAGCCTTAGAACAATTAAGCAAACTCACCTAGAAGGAGTAGATAGCAGGAAATAATAAAACTTAGAGCTGAAATCAATAAAATTGAAACAAAAAGAACAATACAAAGAATCAATGAATCTAAGAAATGATTCTTTGAGAAAGTCAACAAGATAGATAAGCCCTTAGCCAAACTAATCAAAAAATAGAGAGAGAATGTTCAAATCCACAAAAGCAGAAATGAAAAGGGGGACATAACAACAGACCCCCAGGAAATACAGAGGATTATCAGTCATATTTTGAAAATCTGTATTCCACAAAAATGAAAAACCAGGAAGATATGGACAGCTTTCTGGACAAGTACCACATACCAAAATTAAATGAAGATCAGATTAATTACCTAAACAGGCTTATAACCCTTAAGGAAATTGAAGCTGTCATTAAAAACTTCCCCAAAAATATAAGCACTGGTCCAGATGGTTTCAGTGTCGAATTCTACCAGATATTCAAAGAAGAATTACTACCGTTACTGCTCAAATTATTTCACACAATAGAAACTGAAGGAATATTGTCAAATTCCTTTTATGAGGCCACAATCACCCTAATACCCAAGCCACTGAAAGACACAACAAAGTAGGAGAATTACAGACCAGTTTCCCTCATGAATATTGATGCAAAAATTCTCAACAAAATTTTGGCAAGCCGTATACAACAATGCATAAAAAATATCATCCACCATTACCAAGTAGGCTTCATCCAAGAAATGCAGGGATGGTTTAACATAGGAAAAACTGTAAATGTTATCCATCATATAAACAAACTAAAGGAACAAAACCACATGATCATATCCTTAGATGCTGAAAAAGCCTTTGTCAAAATCCAACACTCCTTTATGATTAAAGCCCTGGAGAGATCAGGAATACAGGGAGAATACCTAAATATAATAAAGACAATTTACAAGAAGATGACAGCCAGTATTACACTCAATGGAGAAAAACTCAAAGCAATCCTACTAAAATCAGGAACTATTCAAGGATGTCCTCTCTCCCCTTATCTATTCAATATAGTTCTCGAAGTTTTAGCTAAAACAATAAGGGAACAAAAAGAGATTAAGGGGATACAAATTGGAAAAGAAGAAGTGAAGCTATCTCTATTTGCAGATGATATGATTGTATACATAAGTGAACCTCAAAATTCTTCCAAGGAACTGCTATGGCTGGTAAACACCTTCAGCAATGTAGCAGGATACAAGATTAACTCAAGGAAATCAGTAGCCGTTCTATACACTAAAGATAGAAGAGCTGAAAAAGAAATAAGGTAAACATTACTCTTCATAATAGCTGCAAAGAGTATTAAATACCTTGGAGTAACTAAAACCAAAGAAGTAACAGACCTATTTGACAAAATTTTAAATCTCTGAAGAAAGAAATTGAAGAAGATATCAGAAAATGGAAAGCTTTCCCATGTTCCTGGATTGGTAGGATCAACATAGTAAAAATGGCAATTCTATCAAAGGCAATCTACAGATTCAATGCACTGCCATCAAAATCCCAACACAATATTTTTTGGACCTTGAAAGTACAATACTCACTTTCATTTGGAATAACAGAAAATCCAGGATTGCCAAAACAATTTTACTCAACAAAAGAACCTCAGGAAGTATCACCATCCCTGACTTCAAGTTATACTATAGAACTACAGTTATAAAAACAGCCTGGTACTGGCATAAAAACAGACTTGGGGATCAATGGAAAAGAATTGAGGATCCAGACATTAACCCAAAAACTTATGAACACCTGATCTTTGACAAAGAGGCCCAAAACATTCAATGGAAAAAAAAATAGTACATTTAACAAATGGTGTTGGCATAGCTGGATGAAAGTGTGTAGAAAAATGCAAATAGACCCTTGCCTGTCACCCTGCACAAAACTCAAATGCAAGTGGATCAAAGACCTCAACATAAACCCAGTCACTTTGAATTTGATAGAAAAGAAAGTGGGAAATACACTTTCATGAATTGGCACAGGCGAACACTTCCTAAATAACACCAGGGTCACAGACATTAAGACCAACAATCAATAAGTGGGATCTCCTGAAGTTATGAAGCTTCTGTAAAGCCAAGGACACTGTCAATAGGACAAAATGACAGCCTACAGAATGGGAAAAAATTTTCTCCAACTCTTCAAGTGATAGAGGACTGATCACTAAGATATATAAAGAACTCAAGAATCTAGAGCCCAAAACCTTGAATAACCCAATCAAAAAATAGGGTTCAGATCTAAAAAGGAAATTCTCAGCAGAAGAACTACGAATGGCTGAAAGACACTTGAAAAAGTGCTCTTCATCTTTAGCCATCAGACTAATGCAAATCAAAACAACTTCGAGATACCACCTGACACTTGTTAGCTTGCCTAAGATAAAAGACACAGATGACAGCCTATGTTGTAGAGGATGCGGAGCAAGGGAAACACTCCTCCATTGTTGGTGGGAGTGTAAGCTTGTTCAGCCACTTTGAAATGCAGTAAGGTGGTTTCTCACAAAACTGAGAATCAATTTCCCCAAGGACCCAGCAATACCACTTCTGGGTATATATCCTAAAGATGCACAGTCATACTCCAAAGGTATTAGCTCAACTATGTTCATAGGAGCATTATTTGTAATAGCAAAAACCTGGAAACAAACTAGATGTCCCTAAACTGAAGAATGGATTAACAAACTGTGGTACATATACACAATGGAGTACTACTCAGCAGTAAGAAAAAATGATATCCAAAAATTTGAAGGCAAATGGATGAACTTGGAGAATATTCTCCTGAGCGAAGCATCACAAACTCAGAAAGATAAGCAGGGGATGTACTCACTCATTAGTGGTCTCTAAACAAATGAACATGAAAAAAGCCAAGCATGCCCAAGCTGCAAACCACAACCACTGAACAGCTTGGGATCAGAAACACCCTGGACTGACTCTTCGGATCCCACTCCACCTAAAGGAACACCTAACTCACTCTTGAGGGAGGCGGGACAAAACTGGATCTGCTAGGAATGGAGACTGAACTAAGCAATATTGGGTCACTGGGACCATGGGACTGTCTGCCCAGGGAGGGGGATGGGGTGTTGTGGAGAAGAAAAAAATGACCTGATGTGGCAGGATGGGGAAGGAACCTTGAATAATGATATACAGGGATAGAAAACGTGACTTCTTTGTCAATAATAATAATAATAATAATAATAATAATAATAATAAATATTTAGAAAAAATATAATAGTGAGAGACTTCAATAGCTCACTTTCACCATTGGATAGGTCAGACAACGACTCAAGAAGGAAATAAGGGGTCTGACAGATGTTATGATTCAAATGAACTTAATAGATATTTACAGAAGCTTTAATTCAAACACAAAAGAATATACATATTTCTCAGCACCCCATGGAACTTTCTCTAAAATTGGCCACACACTTGGTCTTAAGGCAAATATCAATAGATACAAAAAAAAGGGAATAACCCTTTGTATCATATCAGCCCACCGTGGCCTAAAGTTAGGATTCAACAAAAACAAAAATCACAAAAATCTTACAAACTCATGGAAACTGAACATCTCTATAATGAAACACCTCTGGGTCAGGGATGAAGTTAAGGAAGAAATCAAAGACTTTTTAGAATTTAAAGTAATGAATCCACATGATACCCAAATTTATGGGGCACAATGAAAGCAGTGTTAAGAAAAAAATTATAGCACTAGATGCCTATATAAAAATACAAGAGAAATCTCCCAGAAGAGACTGAACAAATCAGCTGAAGGCTTTAGACAAATTTGAAGCCAACTCACCTAGAAGGAGTAGAAGTCAGAAAATTATCAAACTTAGAGCTGAAATCAGTACAATAAAAACAAATTATCACATAATAAAATCAATGATCCAAAAAGTTGGTTCCTTGAGAAAGTCAAGAAGATAGACACACTCTTATTCAAACTAACCAAAGACACAGAGAAAATATGTGAATTAACAGAGTCAGAAATGAAAAGGGTGACATAATAATAGATCCCTAGGAAATTCAGAGAATTTTCAGGTCATACTTTGAAAAATCTGTATTCTAATAAAATGGAAAATATAAAGAAATGGACACATTTCTGGACTAGTATGAATTACCAAAATTAAGTCAAGAATAGATAAAGACCTAAACAAACTTAGGACACCAGGAGAAACTGAAGCTGTTATTAAAAGTCTCTCATATAAAACAAGCCCAGGTCCAGATGGTTTCACTGCAGGATTCTACCAGACATACAAAGAAGAACTAATATGAATACTCACCAAGCTGTTCCATACAGTAGAAACTGAAGGAACACACTCAAACTATTTTTTTTTTTATGAAACCACAATCACCCTGATACCCAAGCCACTGAAAGATGCAAATAAAAAAGAGAACTACAGACCAATCTCCCTCATGAACATTGATGCAAATTCACTCAACAAAATTCTGGCAAACAGATGACAACAACATATAAAAAAAGTTAGCTGCAAATGGATGAATTTAGAGAATATCCTCCAGAGCAAGGCATCACAAACCCAGAAAGTTAAGCAGAGGATGTATTCACTCATTAGTGGACTTTAAACAAAACAAAACAAAAAAGGCAAAGCATGTGCAAACTGCAAAACACAACCACTGAACAGCTTGGGATCTGAAATACCTTGGAGCACATTGGAGCCTATTCCCTCCAGAGGAACATCTGACTCAGACTTGCTGTTGTGATGAGGAAAGCAGATCTGCTGGGAGTGGATGCTGATCTAAGCCACATGAGGACCTTGCACCTCCTGCCCTTGTTGGGGAGGAGATAAAGAGATTTGGATAAGAGAGAGTGATGGAGAGGGAAGGGAGTTTGAACAAGAGAACACATGCATAAAAATATGACTTTTATTCATAATAAAAAAGAAAGCCCACATACAAATGAAAAAATAATTTATCCACCATGAACATGTAGGCTTCATCTAAGAAATGCAGGGATGGTTCAATATATGAAAGCCTATAAATGTCTTCCATCATATAAACAAAATGAAGGAAAAAGCCACATGATCATCTCCTTAGATGCTGATAAAGCATTTGACAAAATCCAACACTCATTTTTGATAAAAGTCCTAGAGAGTTAATGCAGTGAAAATTTCTAAGTATAATAAAGGCAATTTACAAGAAGCAGACAGCCAACATCAAACTAAATGGAGAAAAAAATCAAAGCAATCCCACTAAAATCAGAAACTAGACAAGGCTGTCCCTTCTCCTCTTATCTATTCAATATACTTTTCAAAGTTTTATCCAAAGCAATAAGAGAATGAAAGGAGATTCAGGGGATACAAATTGGAAAAAAAGAAGTGATACTAACTCTATTTACAGATGATATGATTGTATACATAAGTGTTCTATAAAATTCTCCCAGGGAACTTCTATAGCTAATAATTTCCTTCAGCAATGTAGTAGGATACATATTAATTTTAATTAATTAATCCAAATTAATTAATTAATTAATCCTATACACTATAGACAAACAGGCTGAAAAAGAAATAAGGGAAACCTCACCATTTATAATAGCTGCAAATAGTGTTAAATACCTTCTTGTAACTATAACCAAAGAAGCAACAGATCTGTTTCACAAAAATTTTAAATCTCTGAAGTAAGAAATTGAAGAGGATATAAGAAAATGGAATGATCTCCCTTGTTCCTGGATAGGTAGGATCAACATAGTAAAAATGGCAATCTTACCAAAAATAATCTACAGATTCAACACAATTTCCATCAAAAATCCCAAAACAATTTTTACAGATTTTGGAAGATTAATACTCAATTTTATTTGGAATAACAGGAAAGCCAGGATTGCCAAAACAATTTTGCTCAACAAAAGAACCTCAGGGGGCATCACAATCCACAACTTCAAGTTATAGTATAGAGCTACAGTATTAAAAACTGCTGGCATAGTAACAGACTTGTGGTTCAATGGAATCAAATTGAAGACCCAGACATTAACCCACACACCTGTGAATACCTGATTATTGGCAAAGAGGTTAAAAAAATATTCAATTGAAAAAAGATACTATCTTCAAAAAAATTGTATTGGCAAAGCTGGTTGGCAAAATGTAGAAAAATGTAAATAGATCCAAGCCTATCACTCTGCACAAAGCTGAAATCCAAGTGGATCAAAGACTTCAACATAAAACCATCTTCACTGAACTTGATAGAAAATAAAGTGAGGAATACCCTCCAATGCATTCACACAGATGGCCCAACACTAGCAAAGACACAAAGAACAATCAATAAACAGGATCTCCTGAAACTGTAAGTTTCTGTAAGGTAAGAGACAGTCATTAAAACAAAACAACAACCTACCTAATAGGAAAAGATTTTCATCAACTCTACAAGTGACAGAAGACTGAACTCTAAAACATATAGAGAACTCAAGAAAGAAGAGCCCCAAACCTTGAATAACCCAATCAAAACATGGGGTTCAGAAATAAAAAGGGAATTCTGAGCAGAATTACAAATGGTTGAAATGTACTTGAAAAAGTGCTCAATATCTTTAGTCATCAAAGAAATGCAAATCAAAACAACTTTGAGATACCACCTAACACCTGTCAGAATGGCTAAGATTAAAAACACAAATGTTGCTTCTCCATTGGTAACAATCCTCCATTGTTGGTGGAGTGTAAGCTTGTTCAGCCACTCTGGAATGCAGTATGGCAGTTTCTCAGAATACTAGGAATCAATCACTCCAAAGATCTAGCAATACTACTTCTGGGCATATACCCTAAAGACACACATTCAGACCCCAGAAGCATTAGCTAAACTATGTTCAAAGCAGCACTATTTTTAATAGCAAGAACCAGAAAACAACTGAGATGTCCCTCAACTTAGGAATGTTTAACAAACTGTGGTACATCTACACAATGTTGTACTACTTAGCAATAAAAAAAAAAATAATATA